>BGPR01012730.1:0-43881 GCA_013235015.1 Araneus ventricosus | reverse complement strand
TCGATAGAATCGAATCGATATTATGCGCTATACGTAAATAAATCAAATTTTGATGAAAATGAATTGCTCAAAAATTAAATTTCATTGCATCCCTGTTCTTGATTTAGTTTTTACCAATGGAATTATACCGCTATAGAATATTGTTAGAGATTGTGAAAACGGTTTGAATTTTCTCATGAGAAAGAAAGGCATTGTTGGAGATCATATTTAAAATGTTTTATATTATTTTTTGAAATTAATGCTGTGACAACAGAACTGGTATCATTAAAATAATCATTTTTCCATTTCAAGATGGTGCAAATTCATTTTTGTGTAAAGTTATTTTCAGGCGTTATTCACAGAAAAACGTCAAAATTTCGCATAATTTTCACTTAATTAATATAAACGTTTACCAAGGCTAGTTAATTAAGGAACTATATGCTTATAATAATGTCTCATTTTGCTTTATACTGTATTTCTAAACACACAAGAAAACTCTGAATCGCATTGCAATCAAGATTAGTTCAAAGCAGGCTCGGAATAGTTCTTAAACTCAAGAGAACAGTCAGTGTGCAATGTCAGATAAAAATTAATCATTTTTTTTCGAAATGTGAAAAGGAAAGTGAACTTCGGCTTCAAACAGGTTGAGACATCTAAGAGTTCACTGAAGCCTTTACATAAATCGGTATAGTTTTCTTTGTTGCCAATAATTTGCACTCTCACAAAATATCTTTTATCTCTCTCTGGTTTCTTTTCTGCGGCTCTTCGTAGTCGTTGTAAAGTCTGACAATAAACAGCTACAATGATCATTTCCCCTGTTCCCATAAACTCAACAAGCACAAATCTTTTTGGGTCAAAAACCGTAGCCATAACCTTCATGTTGACGAGAGGAAAAACTTCTTCGGTCTCTATGGTTAGTTTGCGTTCATCCATTGTTCTGATTGTTCATTTGTTCCTGAGGTGACGCTTTGAATCCAGGCCTCATTTTCAATGGCAATTGATTTCAAGAAACCTTCACTTTCAGCACTGCAGCAAGTGAGGAACGTCAGATCTGATGCCAATCGGCGAGCTTTGTGGTCATCACACAACATTTTAGGAACCCATCGAGCACGCACTTTTTTGTAGCTTAGGTGTTCTGTAAAGATCCTATAAAGAGATGATCTAGACACTCAAGGAAACCGAACACAGGATTCACTTGTGGTAAACGTTTGTTTCTGTGGAACCTTTTGGTTGACTCCTTGAACAAGATCTTCTGTTGCGACAGGCTTGTGTCTTCTGTTCCCCTTCATCATCAGCGTCGGTTCTAACTTCTTTAAACTTTCTCATACACAACACCATCACTCACTGAATAAGATTTCACAGTATCTTCGGCTCAAATTTGGTGAATTTCTGATGCACTATTTCCTTCTATGTGAAGAAAGAGGTCACCCCTCTCCACCGGCACTTTTGTTCGACGCAGAATATTTTGTCCACAAAATTAATGATAGAATAACCCCACTTTAATGAATTCGATTCCTTTCATCTCTCCTTATGTCTGGACATTTTATTTAGAGAAAAGAGTCGAAAGAAGCAATTAAAAATTCATGCACTCAATAAACAGCAAAGGATATCATATTAAAGTTAAATTTTCCTTTCCCAGTGTGAAGAGAAAAGTGAACTTTGCTGTCAACCGGGATGGTACATTTAAAAGTTCATTTATACCTCTCAGGCACTAATTTGAACTGTGACGAAAAAAGCTGCTGATATGGTTTCCGACCATCAGCAAATGAAATTTAAAGCTCAGCACACTTTCCAAAAATTAGAAATAATGGCCCATTCCTCAACAACTACTGACAAAACGATTAGACACTTCTTTTTCCAACTAGTAAAAGTAACTGAAAAAGCTACCTCCGTAACAGCTGAAAGATCGAAACAAACACAATTTCAATCTTTTTTTCGAAAAAAATCCTTCCGAATAAAATGCCTTTTTTATGGTCCATGAAATTCGCATTATCAGGAATATCGAATTAGGGCATGTTTGAATACGTATTTTGTACTTTCAAACATGAAACTCCTTTTCAGCGGCCACCCCTCTGGGCGGGCATTTTTCCTTGGAACGAAGGGTAGCCGTCGCAGAGAGGTTTCATAATAAATAAACGTTCCTTAAATTATCGCGACGCGCACAACGTAGAGCGCTCTCTGAATATGTTAGAATAAAATTTAGAGGAATTAAAAAGTTCGTTCAGATTTTCAACTCTTTGAGTCGGCCTCCATATTTTTAAATAAATCTCTTATAAGACCAATTTAAATAAACATTAGATTCTTTTCTTACAAAGATCCTACAATTATCATTGCAATTCTTATGAAAAAAACTTAAATTTAAATTTATTTCTGATCACTAACAAGTAATTCATTTATCTACAGTCAATTAGAAAATGCCTGCGATTAAAATAAAAACTTAATACAGAAATGAAAAAGTAACGACAGAAATTCCACACTAAGAGACATCAGAATTTTTCAAAAGTTCCCCACAAAGAGAATAGTTCTATGCAGGCTCGGAATATTTCTGGACCTTAAACCCACAAGCACAGTCAGACTGCAAAGTTTATACAGTTTAAAAATTTTTTTGAAATAAAAAATTTAAATGCTTTTCGTCTGTATTATGATATCTGCCTTCGTGGATATGATGATGGTGAAAAGTTATATGCTTCTGTTTTTATTGTTTAAAATGTATGCAAGAGTAATGTGATTATAAGGTGTTCGTAAATTGAAAGATTCCTTCATTAATTTTGCTGAAAAGTAAGTTGTATTACAGTCTTAAGTTGACTTCCAACACTCTGGTTGAAATGGAGGACTGTAGCTCATTGACCACCAGCAGGGGCCATCACCTGCATTTAAGGGAAGAATTTTTAGTACCATGGTTTTGTCCATTCTATGTAACAGCGCAATTCAATCAGGATACAAGATTTTTAGGAACATTTATACATAATTTTACTTTTTGAACGTTTATTTATAATGTATTGCGATATAAAAATAGTGGTAAATGAGTTAATGCATTTACTTTAAGATTAACTCTTTTTCCTGCAGCAGGAAAGTGACAAATTATTCTCTCCATTTATATATAAGAACTATTATGTCTGTATTATGTAACTGTTTCAAGGAATATTTGATTTGGGAATATGAATAAAACGTCAATATAACACCAGGTTTTTCTTTTCGTATTTAAGCAGTAGTTGACAATAAACATGTTCATATCGCACTGGTTTGGGCCAAAATGGAATTCGGTTCTGTTTTTTCAAGCTGTTTCTTCAAGCTTCCTCTATGAAATCCCTGAAATAAATATATAACAAAATGGCAGTTAAGCGTGATTGAACTAGACCAACACTCTTTTTGTCAAAGAACGCTCGAAAACGGCGTTATTCCACGTTAACTAGAATTGCTCTTTCGCTAGTAGCGGATGGAAGGCAATAAATATCTTTCAGACTGTGAATGAATACGTCGTCTGTGCTGGTTGTGATGGTACTGCTTCGTTTGCTATCAGTCGTTTTTTCTCTGATGACTGCTGACAAAATTCTCGTTCCAGCCGTTTTCATCTTACAAAAAATAACTAGATAAAAGGATTTTAAAACGGATTCCAGAAACACGCAATCACAAAAGCATTAAAAGACTCACTAACATTCCAAAATTACATGTTGCATACCGTCACATTAATATCATAAAAAACACGCATGGAATTTTTTTAAAAAAAATTAAATACATTAAATAAAAAAAACTATTTTAAGAAAGCAAGGATTAAAAAGTTAAATATATACAAGTACAATATACTAGAACGCACATTAAGGTTTGAAGAAGCAAATGCACAAGAGAGATAAAAATCAATCGCAGAGTACAAAAATTGAACACAGACCCACGCAAAAACACCAAATAACGGTTAAATACATGAGGACACAGAAATGTCAAATGCATAAAAAATTTAAAAATTATGTATAATCAAGCGTAAAAAAGCAAAAAAATCAAATCATGTATTTAAAAGTTTTAAACAATTAAATTAAAAACACCAGGAGACATATCATAACTGTCAAGTTCATAAAAGAACCTATTAAAAGTTCTAAAATATTTGTACAAACAGAACCTGTTAACATAATCGAATATACATTTGTAAAAGAATTTTGGTTCCTTAAAGATCTGGCACTCACAGCGAAATTTATAGAGCTCAGTAAATGATTATAATTGATCGAACCATTAATGACTTTGTAAAAGAAGAGAACGAAAAAACATTACGTCAGAAACATAAACTAGGCATATTAAAGATATCAAGTAGACATGAAGTAGATGCATCTTGAAACAAAAAATCCATTTTTCTTGCAAATAAATCAGAGCAAGAAGTTAGTTTGAACTCGCTCAATAAATTCAATTTTATTTCGGTAATCGGGATCCCAGATAATATTACAATAATCCAGATTTACACAGGTAGTTTCTAAAGGAAAACCACCGCCAATGAAATGGTTAAACGAGAAATAATTAAACCTCTACTAACACAATAAATTGCTTATTAACACGAAACATACTTCCCATTACTTCTGGTATTATGTATAACACATTACTGCCCCTTCTCTCAGAGAAACGAAATAAAAGCGCATGCGTCCCGAAATGCATCCCTTCAGCTTAAAGAGACATTCTCCAGTAAGTTACAAACAAGGGACGAATGAAGTTCAACGAAAGAGCTTCAAATCGTTTGATCACACAAAAGAGCCTAAATCCTTCGTTCGCGAACGATTGAAACGAAATGGTCAAAATGGTGAACGAAGGACTTTGAGTTGAATCTTTCAAATGAACTGATTTCCAACCACTAATATTTAGGTAGCTGTACAAACGGGAATAAATAAGGTTCATGTCAAATTGATTCATCACCTTTTGCACAATTAGGAATAAAAATTTCAAAATTTGTAAAAGAAGTATTACCACTTTTCATATTGAAAATGTTCCAATATAAAATTTTAAAATTTCGTGAAGGCAAACTTATTTGCTCAGGGTCTTTTCTTTTATATAAAGCCTAGAGTTTTATTTCTGGGCTGGTAAATGAAAATTAGTACCATGGCCGTTTGCTACGGATGTGATATGAAAACGCCGATGTCACAATATGGGAAAGCTAAATGCTCTAATATTGGATTATTACTTCTGTTCGATATAACAGAAGACTAAGAACAGCAATGGATGTGACAGAAATACAAAGTACTGGATACCCGGATTCCTCACAGCCCTCGAAAGCAAACAAGTTTCAGGAGATGAATCCCCGCAATACTATAAAACAATACTGAAATTAGTTCTATATGTTGTTTAATGGAGACCATATCTTTATTCTATCCCTAAGCAACCTGTTCACTTTTCGGCATATCTCAGTGTTTGCCAAAAATTCATCATTGTTAAGATGCCTCAAGGTATGTATTAGTCTTGAGTTGCTGATTTAATCACGGAGAAGGGAATACAGAGGATTTATGCACACGTTTCATAAACGATAGCAGTGCCCTCATTTGTGGAAAATGAAATTAACTACTTGGAATCCTCTCATTTCCAACGAAATCCAACCTAAATGACACTATGTTGGATCTCTGGTACGGAAAAATGGAAATTTTATTTTTGTATAGTGTACATTCCGGAATTCTTATTATTTTTTATTTATAATATTGTGTAAATATGACAAATACATTAAGAATAAATCGATGTTGTCTGCAAAATATCAATTATTCAAGATTCCTAGACATGAGAATGGTATGTTTAAAATGTTTTGCAAAACTTTTATGAAATCTGATTTAAATGATTCACCAATTTGTAATATTTTAAACCAAATTGTACTTTTCACCAATTTGTATTATTTTCGCTTTTACATATGCAATAATAAATTTTTGTTTCATTTTTTACTATTTCTGTAGCATTTGAAAATGGTTATCATGTGGTATAATTTGAGAAAATATGCATTATTTTTGTTTTCCCGAACTTTGATAGATTAATTCCCGAATAATGTGACTTGGTAAAAAAATAATTTTTAAAGAAATTAATTAATCTTTCGTTATTACTGTCGAAATACATTATATATTGTTGTTATCGTTAATTTTTTCAACTATTATAATAATTTAAAGGAGCCTTCCAGTTAAAAATTAATTGGAAAATCACTTTTTCAAATAATTAACAGTGTTTGCTAACTCGACACCAATTGAGACAGCTTCGTTTCATTTAGTATAATCTAACACTTTCAATCATTTCCCTATTCAGCCTTTCAGCCATACCTTTCATTTTCGTAGATAAAAAAATTGTAGGTTCAAATTTATCCCTGTTTTCATTGATGATCTCCGAAAAATAATATGTAAACTCTAATTCGAGGTCATGACCTGCAATTTTTTTTTCTTTTTGCTCGTTTCCCGTTTCTCTTAGGTCGAATATATTGTAAACCCACAAAATTAGCGATATATTTAAAAAATGAGCGGTACTACACTGAGAATAGTCGTCAATTGAAATCAACATGTATTTGGATTTGTCAGAAGATTCTCCTGCTACTGGACACCATATATCTAAGCGGTCCCTTTCCATTGCACCATTCGTGGACCATGACCATGACCCACGTCCACAGACTCACCCATTGGGTTTAGAGTCTACAAGGATGGACGGGTAAGAGTCAAAACCCAGCACCAGGGAGGCCACAAAGGAGGCCCCTGGAGCAGCATTTATTAAACATATAAATAAATCCCAGATACACACCTTCCCATTTGGAAGGTATAAGGCATTTAGCTACTTGCAAGTAGCGGAAAGCAAAATCAGCAGCAACACAACAAAACAAACAAAACACAAAAGAGCACTAACGGGTGCAACAAAACACAAAAACAAGATTAACAAACCAAAACTTTTCAAAAGAAAAACTCAATAGTACAATTGCTAATGCAAACGAAAATACATTTTAAAGTAAAAGAGTAAGTATTTTAAACAAGATACACAAAAAATTCAAATATTAAATACGAAAAATCGAATAAAAACTTTAAACGAATACACAGGATTCCAAAAGTAATAATAATAATACCCGTTCCGAAAGGCTCTCCAGCCTAACCCTTATACCAATTTCAACAACATCAAATTCAGAACAAAATGTAAAAATACAAAATGCTATTACAAACATGTCTAAAATCAAACTAATAATAAACAAATAAAATCAACAATTTGCAATAACTTTCAGTCACATGCAAAAAATATGGTAAATAAATCACGACTGCACACACAAAAAGCTGCTAAACCAAAAAGTCGCCTAAATAAGCAACTTAAAAACCTCAACAAAGTGGTTTTCAAGTCCAACACAACAAAGCATACCAAACCAATACAAACAACACACGAAACAAAGAGACAAAGGAAAACTATGAACAAAAGATACACAATAAAAGACAGTCATAGAACATTGAAGATCATCACAAATTTTCCGTGAGATCACAAAGATGGTCTTTAGCCTATTAACAAAAAGTTATTTTTTACACAAAACATTAAACCAGTATGAACAGGTAGAAATTGTAGGAAGTATTAAATGATGATCCTTCGTAAAAATACATGATCACACATAATTTTCAGCATCTCCAAATTGACCACAAATACAATTCGGATTATAAAGGATCGTAAATCTGCTTAAATAGACAGGAAAAGGCTCATGATTAGTAAGAAAATAAACTACAAATTTGTGGTTTATTAACAAATGCAGGTTCACTGATGGAAAAGTCTTTGGTCCTCTGACCTGATACAGAGTTAATCCAGTAAATATTACATTCAAGAATTAATAAATCATTACAGGTTCTTTTTACAAGCGAATAGGGAGCAGGAATATACATTTCCGTACCGCAAAAAGAAGCAATTTTAGAAAAGTGATCTGCCAGCTCATTGCCCTAGTTGCTGGAATGCGCTTTCACCCAGGCGAGACTGACAAGATCCTTAGCTTTGTACAAATGTTCTTTTACAAATAAAACAAAATTAAATTTGATATTAGCACTTGTAAGTGCCTCAATGGAAGACTTGCTATCTGTAAAAATTTTTATGCAAGGCCCAGCCGGCTGCAAAATCAATCGCAGCCAGTTCAGCCTGAAAAACAGAGTAAAATATATTCAATTTATAACAATGTACAGGCAGGAGAGCATTTCTTTCAAAAATGCACACCGAGAACCCAACATTGCCATCAATTTTGGATCCATCGGTGTACACTACATAATCACAAGCAAACTCTTTTTCAAGTATAACAATCTTTCCATTTTAAGGAATGCCTTTAATATTATATAAGTTCAATTTTAAAGGGTCCATCAGTTCAATATGTCTGTCTGATCTCAGTTTCCAAATGTTGAATCTAGTGACTAAAGATTTAATGACCACATGAAGTGGTGGAATGCCAAGAATTACATTTAATGCGTTAGTTGGTGTAGTTTTATAAGATCTAGACAATTTTAGAAGAAACCTTCTTTGAATCGAATGCAATTTTAATATCTGAGCATTACTTAAAGCCCCACCCCAAACAGCAGTGCCATAGAGTAAGGCCTTTTCTACAACTGTATGATATCAAAATTTAAGAAAAAGGAGAAACAGTCCAATTAGACTCAATTAAACCGTTAAAGCAAAGATTATAAGCTTTTCGGTGAAGATAAAAAATATGCGGATTCCATGTTAATTTGTTATCAAAAATAATTCCTAGATATTTGAAAGTTTTAGTGATTTTAACAGATTTACCGTTTAATTTAAAAATTGGATTTCTGTTAAAAACTTTTTTATTGTGCTTAGACAAAGACCATCAACTAATTGACCTAAAAGCCGAAGCCTGGCACTTGTGAGAAGCGACCTCTAATTTCAAGAAATTTAATTCTTTGAAAATCAAATCAAGAGCATTATTAGTATTTAATTCCAAAATGTTTCTGGTACGACCAAAAGTAGCAAGCTCTAGGTCTTCGGCAAATGCTTGAAGATAATACAAATCATTATTAAGATTTAAAACATGATTGAAATAAGAATTCCACAATAAAGGAGCCAGGCCAGCCTTTAAAAATCTCATTTTTAACAAACAAAGTATAATCGTTGAAAACAACGCACCTATTGAATAAATAAAAATGTATAAAATTTCTATAAGCAAAAGGTACATGATTTTTAACAAATAAACCAAACAAAATAGACCAATTCATATTATCAAAAGCAGCCCTGATGTCAACAGACACAAAGGCGGCATGTAAATCGTTTGTTAAAAACTGAATTTTAGTCATCATTTTTGACACAGCTAACTCGCAGCACCTATTTTCCCTAAAACCGTATTGGTTAGGATGAATAACATCATTGGTATAAAACCAACGCTGAAATTTTAATAAAAATAAAAGTTCTAATATTTTACCCAAGAAAGGAAGTAAACAGATGAGTCGGTAAGACCCTACTAAGCTAGGATCTTGCCTACTTTTTGCAAGAAGAAGATCCTAGCATTTTTGAAATTTTTAGGAAAATAGGAATACTGAAAGCACAAATTAAAAATTTTCAGCAATAAATGTTTATCTGTTTCAAAAACAACACTCCACATTTTATAGTCCAGACCTGGGTACTTACCCCCTTTCAAATTACTAAAAATAATATTTAAATCTTCTTCTATTGAGAGATCCAAAGGGCCATGATTTGGAGAATATAAGTCTAAGCAAAAACCAAGATCATCTGGAAAAAAATTATTTAATAAGGTTGGAACCCTCAACTCAAGTTTGGGGCACAATTGGAGGAAATTTCATTGATTCTTTAAGTGATGCCATAGTAGCTTTCGCAATGGTAAAACTTTTCACATTTGAACCCGATACAAATCATCAAGCCGAAAAATCTTTTCGAACTTTAATAATGCCTTAGAATATTAATGATTATATCTACAGTGTCAAAAGATTATATGAAATTTTTCTTCTTTTAAGTATCCTAGTTTATTTACAATAATATCAACTATTAAAATTTAAATTTTGTCCTCTAGATGAGTTTCAATGATTAATACTTATCAATAAAATATTTTATTGTAGCTCAACCATTTTCAATTGTATACCTATATTTAGCTGAATATATTAGTTTACCTGATTAAATTCTATGCGTATTTGGACAATACAATATATATAATACATTTTTAAGCAACAGATTTCTTTTACACCATTTTTCGTGTACCTTATTTTCTTCCCTACATATCGGTGGTAAATCCATCCGAGATGGCTTTGAAATGCAATATATTTTTTTTCTTTGGAGAAGTGGTTCATAGCAGCAGTATAGATCAAGGATTCTACAGCGGTTGTGGCAGAGAGTAGAGTTCCTTAAAAGAAAATCAGGAGGATTAAATAACTGCTCATTAAATTCTTAAAGGTTTGAACTTGCTCTCGAATGAAATTCGGATCTCCGGACTCTTGGAGCAGTGGGTTTTCCTCTTTGGTGTTTTTTCCTCCATTTACAGTCCGCCATCAAATGGCCAGGTCCACCGCACCGAAAATAGGAAAAATTCAATGTCTACCGAGATAACGCCTTCTGTGGTTTTTCACCTTCTTTCTTATTCTGAAATGAGAGTTCTTATAAATTCGGACTGAAATTCATTCATAAGATGCTACTGGTACTGGACACCATTCATTTAAGCGGTCGCATTCCAAAGCACAATTACTGGTTATTTCATTGGTTCTTTAACAGATTCTTATATGTAAATATGCAATTTTATAGTCGGATACGCCTCTACCTGCTGTTTAAAGATCATTTCTATCCATAAGAATCCGTCCGACGAAACTGCATATGCTTTCCTTACTGAAACTGCATATGCTTACTTAAATTAATTTTAATGAAAGCATTTCTGATTTTTTCTATCCTGGCTCTGGTTATCGGTTGGAAAACTTCGGCGATTTCCTCGTTTCTATTGCAGAACTCACATTCAGAATAAGGTTCTTATGTTCATCCACTGTTATTAGACGAATGATAGACATTACTTCCGGTCTCTTTTCTTTCTCGTTTTTCTAGTTTACCTTGAGATTAGTTTTCATAGAAAATGCGTCACAGTTTATAAGTAGCATTGAAATGTTAAACGTCTCGTCCCTGCAGTTGCCTATTTTAATTTCCTAAAAGGGAATAACCTTCTATTTCTATAATGAAAACCAGCATTAAGTATGTGTGTTATCTCAAGGGTGGTTCTGAAGTCCCAACTAAAATCTTTATGTCCTTTTCTTATTTTGTGATAAAAAAGTAGTGCTACAACGCAAGTCTCGTAAGTCCTCAGCACGAAAACATACTATCAATCACAAACCAAACAGTGCCATCACAACCCGAGCTGGCATATTTACACATATATAGTTTTAATGGCTTATTCCGCCGACCCGCTTTAAGCGACACAGCAATTCAGGTCCAAGAGGACCAAAACATAAAATTTCCCAAAGTTTCTTTTTAATATGAATATCCTTCGAAAATAATATGCGTAACGTCGTTCCATTGCGTTCTTTGACGAAAACATGATCCGGTTTTGTTTTTTGTCCAACCAAGCTCAGCTACAATTTTGCTAGCAATTACAGGGAGTCCATTAAAAGAATCCAACATCAATCAGCATAAAAACTGTAAGACTTTCATCCTGTTAACTTTTAGTAACTGCTAAAGCAGAAAATAGAGATTGGCGTAATCTTCCTGTTATATTCATAAACAAAATTTTGTTAACCAGTCAGTAAAAGCAGACGTCGTAGTTAAAATGCGAAATCGAAAGGAAAGTAGGAAAACAATTTAATCTATATTGCAAAACATTATATTTTCTACTAGTAATTATAAATAATAACGTTCCATCATTGAACATTGAAAACCTAATCACGTATTCTTTGTACCTAAATTTCTTTCGTTCAGTAAACGCTGAGTTTAATTATAAGAACAGTGAAATTATGCAGTATCAATTGAATCATGTAGCTGGAAAAGTGGCCATCTCCAAAACAGAAAAATCTTCAGAAAAGTGGATTTTCTGTCACATCTAGCCAAAGTGAGATTTAAAAAATGACCGCATGGCATTTGGGCAGTGTGATTCAGTACAAAATTTATGGGAATGAGTCATGAAGCGGGAGTCAGTTATTTAAAATTTTCTTTTGGAGATGGACAGTTTTGCAGCAATCTGAAAGCTAAATAAATAAGCAAAATGTTTATGAAAAAACCAGACATAATAATTTTTGCAAAATATAATTTAACTCTTTAATACCAATGCGTCTTTTTTCTTTTGGTTCCTTTAAAGCCGGGACATTTGGCCGGAAGTGACATCAATTGGACTCTCCCAACCAGCGTGGACTTTTACTCCACCAAACCACCCACCACTATAACCTTCCCTTAAGGCGCATGGAAATGTCCTGTGTTTGGCAAGATAATCCCACCCCTAACCGCGCTTATCTTCCAAGCAATCTGGGATGCTCACCTCCACTCAAATGCAGCCAACCGCCTCAGATCGGCCTTCGTTGCTGTTAAAGAGAAAGGTTTAGATCGCCCAGGACCGCCTAACTCGGTGTGAGAGGGATAAAAAAAGAGATATATATTTAATTACATTATAGAAATTAAAATTTCAGCATACTCATTATTCTAGTTTTAGTTATATTCTTGCAAATGAAAATACAGCTGCGATAATTCCTTCACTTTAGTTTACACAATTTAGAATTGCACACAATAACATCATCTTAAATAATTTCTTCCAGGGAACGAAATACGTTCCAACAAACGATAGATAGTAACATGAATTGTTTGCCAAAACCCTTTTAAAGAAAAATAATTTTTGTATTTTATAGAGGATTGGAAATAGTTTAAAATTCAGTAATTTTACGTTAGACTGAGTGAAGAGAAATAAAGGTTTTTATTTTCGAAATTTACTTTTTAGGTAAAAATTATAGTAAAAATGAAAAAAAAAACGAATGTGATAAAAGCGATAGGGAAATGCGTCTTTCGCATTGCATATACTATTTGATAACACAGAAAATGCTTTATAGATAATTGCTTTAAATTAGGGGTGAGCACGAATGCAAGAAACATCTTCGCAAACAAATACGGTTTCATTACTAAAAATAGATCATTATATCAAAAACTAATAAAAATGTTATAAAATCTATTTAATCTTATAAAAATCGTAAGGAATGAAATTACAATATACAAAAGAATGGGCAAGCATGACGACAGTCTATTCTTTTATGGATTATGTTCAAAATTTGATACGATTCTAAGAGTTTCGTGTAATGACAGCATGACCAAATTGCATTAATCTAGCTCAATGCTTTCTAGAGTTATCGAATTAAAAGACATAGAAGAAACAAACATTAGACATTAAGAATACTGTGCTTAAGGCAAATCAAATCTACTCCATTATTATCTACTAATAAAGCACGGATTTCTAGGGGTTCGTTTTTCGTGCATCGCTTTCACGTGAAAAGTTCGGTGAGCATTTGTAGACAAATATATTTGTTCTCTCTGCAATTAACTGTATCATGTTATCGTTGAGGAATAACTCCTAACTCTTCAAAGGGCTTCTCACATCTTTCGATGGTTCTTTTGTTCCAGGTAATCGCGACACAATATTATGACAACGAATATTCTCCATAAATTTTGTTTTCCACCACTCTACGCCATCTTTTGATGAAAACCATTCTATGTTATTCACATTTTCATTTCCGGAATCTCCGTCCTCTTCCGATTTCTTATCATGGTCGATGAAACTTTCATGATCTGAAAGAATCTCTTCTAAAACATCCTCAGATCCACTGTCTTCATTGTCAAAGTCTGGATCTTCATAAGTTTCAACTTCAGCAAGAAGTTTACGTAAACGCTCCATTTCTTTTTCGTATGCAGTCGGTGTTGTGAGAAACAGGTAAATAGTTGAATTCGGCAAAGAAAACAACGAGCTGACCGTATCAGCCACGTGAAACAGCTGGTCTGTTGAACAAACGGAAAGACGCGCGGGGTCATTCAATAACCTCAGTAACTGACAAAACGTGTATTGACAAAATATTCCGGAAATACTTTCTAAATACTTAAAAAATGCAGATCGGTATGTCAAATTCAGCTACTGATAAGAAAGGAACAAACACGTCGCTAGTTTTCTAGGAATCAGAGTTTTCCGTGGATTTGGTGTCATAAAATAACCTCCGCGCGTCCTCTTTTAAACAATGGTTTTTCCACTCCCACTGTCACTCTTGATTAATGTCTTTACTAAGTGTTCCAGAATTCAGCTCTCTCTATGTCCGACAGAGTTTTAAAATAAAAATCAACAGTATCAAAAAAGATTTTTATTTTTACAGTATGTTTCTATGGCGTTTAAGCTATGAAGTCTAATTCCTTTCTCTAGAAAAAAATAGTGGACTTCTTTCGTTATTTGTACTGACTCCCTTTGCAAGTTTCTCCTTTTAAGATCCTCTCTTTACCAAATTTCTAAATTTATCAATTTCTAATTCAAAAACATCTGAATCAGAGCCACCTTCATATAGAACTTGAGGCTATCTCTCTGAGTTTTCAACATACTTCTTCAGATTTATATGCGACATTTGGAACATACACAACTTTTCCCTCATCAAATTTCAAATGTTTGTATTTGAAATTGCGCTTTATTCTGTCAATAGAAATTCTAAATCTCTGGCAAGTGTTGCACAACCAAGTAGCATTTCTTCTTTATCGCCTAGTCTTCGACGATGTTACTTTGACAAGTAGAAACTTGCTCTCGATAGTTTTTGAATTGCCTTTGTGAAGCCCATACTACCGTAAAATCTTAATCAGCGGCAATAATATCATGACAATGGGAAAGTATTTAAATGTAGAAGATGATGACGAAATTTTATCCAGCAGCCGTACTCTGAATGAAAAATCTGAAGTATTTGTCCAATCTAATACTGCAGACTCTGTTATAGACTAGTAGCGATTGTTGAAAAATAACACTGTCAAGAATCGGACCCTGATAAACTGCTTGGAAAACAACTAAAGTAAAAGTAAATTGAATTGTTGGGCACTACAGGCTTATTAATAACAGTGTAATTTGTATTTCTTCTAGTTAGGTAGTTGTTTCTTATAGCGCCGCTGGAAAGAAAGTTTTTGTACTTAATTTTTTTTCTATGCTAAGAGAAAAACCAAACAATGTGCATGATGTGCCCCACTTTAAAAGCGGTTTATATTTTATTGTTTTTTGATATGTCTACGGATTATTTAGAAACTCTGCATTTATATTTGGAAGAAAATTGAGTATTTTGGTAGATTTACAAACGGGAATAAATAAGGTTCATGTCAACATGAGATATCATCTTTTGTATAGTTAGGAATCTAGATTTGAAAAAAATGTATTACCACTTTTATAATTAAAAAAGCTGCAATATAAAATTTTGAAATTTAGCCGAAACTGTCTTCCTCACCTTGCACCTCTTTCTCTGATATAAGGCCTAGAGACTTACTTTTGGGCTGGTAAATTAAAATTAGTGCTGTGACCATTTGTTAGGGATGTGATATGAAAACGTCAATGTTTCAATACTTTTCTCCATATTTGCCAAAATGTATCTTTATTAAGGCGACTAAGGTAGGTACAATTAATGACTTGTTGATGTAACTATGGAGGAGGACATGCATAGGATTTCTGCACTCGTATGATAAACGATAGCAGCACTCTCATTCGTGGACATTGCAAATTACTTTCAATCCTCCGATATCCAACGAAATCCAACTTAAATGACGCATGTCGGATCCTTGGTTTGGATAAATGGAAATTTTATTTTTGCATAGTGTACATTCTGGATACCTTATTATTTTTTATTTTGTGGAATTATGACAAAAACGTTAAGAATAAATTGACGAACTATGTAATTATATTGCATTCTCCGAGATTATAATGGTAAGTTAAAATTTTTTTCCAAAACTTTCATCAAATGTGATTTAAATGATTTACCAATTTGAAATATTTTAAAATATTATTTTCGCTTTTGAATACGAAATAATGAAATTTTATTTTATTTTTGTACTATTCCGGTAACATTTCAAAATGCATATCATATGGTATAATGTGACAAAATATGCATTATTCCATTTAATCTTTGTTTTACCAAATTTTGGTAGATTTATTCCCAAATAATACGACTTAGTAATAAAAATGATTTTTAATGAAATTGATTTATGCTTCGTTATTGCTGTCGAAAGACATAATTTATTGTTATTATCTTTACTTTTTTGAATTGTTATAATAATTTTGGGAAGTGATTATTTGCAGTTACTGAACCTACGAATAAAACGTTATTTGCAGGGACACTGTACCTACGAATGAAACATAATTTGCAGGTATACCGTACCTATGGGATACTTGCAGGTGTTATTACCTATGAAATACTCAGGTACAAAATGTTCTTTTTGTACCTGATACATTCTCCTTGCGCTCCTGAGATTACACTGCTCTGCATGAAAATCGGCCCCGACACCATTCCTGTAAATTCTTATGTAAAACGACCACCTGAATCTGAATATGACCCCCCATTTTTCCCCATCACCAACCGTTTTCTCGGGACGCCCCCCCCCCTATTTTTATCACTGTCCGGTAATTTTATGGCCATGAATTTCATTTGGAGTAGGAAAACAATTATTTTAACTGTTAAATGTCTTCTTAGGGGCTACAGAGGTGAAAAGTTATAAAATATAAGCATTTGTAGCAAGGGGAGAGATTTCGGAGGGATTTGTTTCCTTAAACTTAAATAAATCAATTAAAATGACAGGGTTCTCTTGTTTGTTTTCGCAATTTTTTCACTTATTTTCTACATATTCCAGCTTCCAGCCCCCCATTTTCCTCACCCAAATACCCCAAATAATAAAAATATATAGCAACAATTTTGGCTAAAAGCGGGTGAGGGGGAGAGGTTCCGAAGCCCTGACAAGAAAGTTTGGAAGATTCACTGTAAAACGTTGCCACTCTGTATTTTTATCATTGTTCTGTAATGTTATGGCAATGAATTTGATTTGAAGGGAAAAAGGATTATTTTAACACTTAAATTTAAAAATATTTCATTAAAACAGTTAACGATTTTTTTAATTGATTAGTTTCTCTCTTAAAACAAAACTGACGATTTTAAACTGGGTTTTACAAAAATGTCTTCATCAGAAGATGGAATTTTACATAAATATAATAAAATCAGTAAATAAATATTCCATATCTTCTCACTGCAGATTTGCAGAGCAAGATTGCTGCAACTTGGCTGTAAACTAAAATTGCTATCTGGGAATCTGCTTATTTTGGTGCAAGCATTATAATTAGAGAATTATTGTAACATAAAATCTCAATAAACCATATTTACTTTCTGAAACATTCTCTACAGCTTAGTAACAACCAAAGAGGCATAGAAATCTGTTAGTCCTGTCTCAAATCACCTTTAATATATCTGGCAAAATGCAGAAATGTTAAGCTTCTGAACGATTAACATATGAACGTCCATTTAATGGACATTTGAAAATATCACAGTAATTTAAAAACAGAAACAAAACTTATAAATTTTATGGACATACAAGCTCGTTTCGTAGCCAAAAGGTGTGAACTACAGTTTGAAACTAGCATGCAAACACATGCGCGTAAAATCCCTAAACTGGCATTTGTAGTGTTTAATTTCTTCGACAGAACGTACCTCTAATCAGCACGTGCATATATTTTTTTCTCACTTTTGTCGAATTATGGCAGAAGACGAAAAACTATAGCTCTAGAAGAAATTAATCAGTTTTTATTTGGAGAAACTGATGCATCGGATAACTCTGATTGTGATGAGAGCTCCACAAGTGAGGATGAAGCCAAAATTTCTACTAATATGGATGAAGTCGATTATTTGAAAATGAATGATGAAAACTATGAAAAACTCGTCTGGACACCTGATGTTCCAAATTAAGGTATAAAAGAGCAACCTTTTGTTGCTTTTGTTGGCCATGTGCTGAATATACCAACTGGGTCGAGTGCGCTGCATTACTTCATGCTACTTTTTCCCGATGAATTTTACTAATCGATAAGAATTAATTCACATAAATATGCTGAATTTTGTATGAAAAATAAATCTTGTGATAATGAGCATTGTTCTCGCACCTAAACTTTCGGATTACTGGAGCAAGAATTTAATCGTTGGAAACGAAATGATTAAAACAATCATGTCTAGAGACAGATTTTTTTAAATAAAACACTATTTTCATGTTTCAGACCCAGAATAGAACAAGTAGAGAAGATGAAGGATTTTCTTTTGTTCAAAATTTGAACCTTTGTTTTCAAGGATAACAGAAAATTTTCGAAAGTACTCAAACCCTACAATAAGTTTCAATCGATGAAGCAATAATAAAATATAAAGTTCGATTAGGCATAGTAAAGTGCATGTCTCTGAAACCCACAAAACGTAGATTGAAAATGTGGATGCTTTGCACATCCAATTTTGGCTATACATTGGACTTTGAGCTGTATTCAGGAAAGAGAGACAAAATTGTGAAGTCTGAAAATGGATTAGGTTACGATGTTGTGATGCGTCTGAGCAAATCGTTTCAAGAAAAGGGCCACGAAATCTATTTTGATAGATTCTTCACGAGTATACCTCTCATGGTAGGTTTGCAAAAAATGGCGGAAAAATCGGAAATACATTCCTACAGAAATGAAAGCCTGCCAACTAATTGAACAAAGTAGTAGCAAAGTAATACAGTGCATCCCGAATCTACTTTGCACAGGTTGGAAAGACAAAAAACAAATTTTTGCTTTATCAACAAATTCGATTAATGGAACATCAGAAGTAAGAAGACGGAAAGGACCAGAGAAATTAAATGTTAGCTGTCCACAGTCTCTTACAAAATACAACAAAAATATGGGAGGTGTTGATCTGGCAGACCAAAGGCGAAAATATTACACGGCACTAAGAAAATTCTCTAAATGGTGGATGTATAGTTTTTATTTTCTTCTAGACACAGCCGTAAACAATGATTATATTTTATACTTGACCTCAAATCTTCCTGCGCCGAAAGAGAACCCATCATTATCGGAATTTAAATTCGAATTAATACGAGTTATATGAAATGAATTTACCTTTCGAAAAAGAACTTCTACGGCATTCGAATCAACACCTGAACATCTAAAAAATGGCAGAAAATAGAAGGCAGGAAAAGAACTTGAAACAAATGCAGGTGCAATAGTATAAAAAGTAAAAGCAATAACATAATTCAAAGCAGCTGGGAATGCTCAGAATGTAAAATGTGTCTTTGCTAATCATGCTTTTAATGGGAGTCCATGGAAATAAAGATATACATGTAAAAACATTTGTTTGCAATTAAAATATACTGTATTTCATTTTCGATTGTAAAATATTTAAGAATATGTATTTTTTGTATGTAATGCTTGTCAATGTAATAAATTTATATATAAAGTTTCTAAAATGTCAGAAAATAACAATGATTTCCAACAAATGTCAAAAAAGAACAAAAAGTCCTTTTTTGGGCAAAAAGTTTTATAAGAAGGAATCATTTTTACATATTAGATATAATTTTTTTTCAAATGGCACACAATATGCATATAGAAACATGATATTTATTTTGTGGAAATATTTTAAGCATCATGGAATGATAATTAAATGAAGCGAAGCTTTGCAATAAAATAAGAAATGAACAGAGAGAAATTATAATTTTTTGTTACATAAGTATGTATTCCTCCCCAACAACAACAAAATAAGAAATCTCGATTCTAAAGATAGAACCTTTTAAAGTTTGTAACCAGTTACATATATTTAATGTTTTAGGGATTTAATCTAGAAAAGTGGAATCTCTTTTGTTATAAACTGTTTGTGATTACTTTTGAAATTGTTAAGAGGCTTTTTTTTATCTCACCCGAAATTCTAAAGAAGGACAGTTAAATAATACTCCTGATTTCGCATTGTATTCAGTCTGTTATCATTCTAGCAAAATAAAAATTCTATATTACAGGAATATACATTATATCCGATATTAAAAACTTGGAATTTACTTTTAGACAAATTTCGATGCGAAAAAAAGAAAGAAAACATCAAGGAATATGCGCTTGAAAAACCATCTGAAAAAACGATTTTCCGCAAAACAGAAATATTACCATTTCAGCCAATCCCCTTTCCTTGTAATAGATCCTTCGCTTTAGCTAACAGCCGGGACACAGAGGAGAAATCTCCTTTGTATATAACCCCATTATTTGTGCCAGCTGTCATTGTGGTTTTTCAGGGAGGAGGAATTCTTCTTATCTGTGAAAGAGGAAGTTGGACGTTCCTGTATTTTGAGTTCCCTACAACTCAATGGACTTAGGAACCATAGGGTTAAGTAATTAAATTTGAATGGGTTTCTTTTCTTTTAATTTAAATTTACAATAATAAAAAGGAAAGAACCATTTACAACTTGGAATGCATTCCCTCTGTTTCATCAAAATAAATAGGCACAGAATTTTGAAATATTAACTGCGCGTCGAAAATTTACGAGCTCTCTGCTCCACGCAGATTCGGTCACTTCACACCAAAACCGGTCGTCAATGCCAGAAACAAATGAGAATTGGAACTGTGAGCTAGGAAGTTTGAAAATTCAACTTGTCTGGCTATAGAAGGGCTCCATTTGTACTGCCGGGAAATAAATGCTGAAATGCAAACGTTGTAGAAAAGTGTTTTTATGGGGGAAAGGCGTCTCTCGTTCTAGTTCCTAGCAGGGGAAGGCTGGGAGAAGTAGGGGTAGAAGGGGAGTAAATCGCGACAGATAGGATTGTCGTTTGAGCTTAGCAACAGCACCATGGAGCAATCGTGAACGACGGGCTTTAAGGTTACTCCCTGTTAGACTTCCCTTGTTCTGGCTTTATTTGTTTTAGTTTTAGACCCCCACCGATCAGCCTACCCAAACGGATGAAACTTTCCTTCACACTAGAGGTAGTTTTTTTAAATTTTGGATGGACCAAATCTGTTATTTGACTTTTTGCTCTGAGAACAAAAACGAACAGTTGCCGCATGGATTAATCATCTCACATCAACATATATACGAACAACAACAACTGAATGTCTGGATACTTAAAGGAAGAGGAAATAAATCTCTTACAAACACCGGAGTCCGTTTTACGGTGATCCACTGAATCCACGAGCGCCTTGTACAACCACATCAGAGTTATTGAAATTACATCATCAGAATTATTGAATTTAATCATAGCTTTTAAATTTAAGTAGGAAATGCAAGCAAAAATAATATAACTTTTTATATGAAGGGCAGTTTCTTCTAAGGTTAGTTTTGGTCAAATGCAAAAAAAAATTATACTCAATAATATTTACTTGCTTTACAATAGGAATACAAAACTAAAGGTTAATATAAATGTAGAAAAGAGATTCGCGCCACAATGCCATAAAGAATGCATTCTTTAGTTAAGGAAGAAGTATGGAGAAAAAGCCATTTAGTTAAACCCCCTTAAACGACCATATCTGCCTCGCGGTCATCCCTCTCCAAGGCCACTTTCGGTTGGAACGCAATTTAGCCGATAGACATGCTGTTAAAATAATCGCTCTGAATGGACTGGGTGACTGCCCATTCTACTTCAATGGAAAACATTTCTTTCATCTCTCCTTTACGTCTGGACCTTTCATTAAGCGAAAAGAGAGGAAAGAAAGAACGAAAAATTCATACGTTTATTAACAACACTGGAAATCAGAACAAAATCAATCATTCCTTTCCCAGGATTAAGAGAAAAGTGAACTTTGGTCTCTACCGGTGTGGGGACAGAAATCGCTAACAGCATGTGCCAAACTCCCGGCTGCCCTTCATTCATGTCACCGAGCATCTGGAAAGTTTACTAAAACTATGCCTGCAGTAATTTCTCCAGGCTTCAGGAAAAACGATACAGGTTCAGAAGAATAACGTAAATTGAAAAATTATTTCTTTATATATAAAGAATTGTTAATTTTTCAAATGTTGAGTAAGATCAAAATATTTAAGACGCAACTTAATGTAAAATTTCAGTCGACGAGGGGCGATTCGTTTGATGCAATTCTTTGATTTTACGATACTCTACCTCCGAAACATAATGTTATTTAGTGTGTTTCTCACCTAAGATTTAATTATAATTAGTTCAGCCATTAATTCCGAATTAGTTTATTTCCTTTCATTTAAATTGACAAGCATGTAGGGAATATGTTCAACATGTCTTGCTGTAAAGTGTAACATCATTTGCTGTCAAAGAAAAAGGCATACATTTTTAAAATTTTAAACTCAATCCAAATCGTTCGTCAATGCGAGAAAGCACTGAGAATCGCAGCAATGTGCTCGGAGGTTTGGATATTCAAGTTGTCCGGATATCCAAGCGGGCCATTTGGACTCTCTTGCTTAAATGCTGAAATGCGACCCGCGTGCATACTGTTAAGAAAATCATCCGGTGTTTGTACGGTGAAAGTAATCCAACAGGCTCGATAACAGAAAATGAGGCTTTATTTCACGGTTCTTAAAAAGAACCAGAAGCACATGTAACGGGAATAACAGCACTTGCACAAATTAACAACACATGTAGAAAGCGTATCACTAGTAAAAGCTATAACAGCATCAACAATGGAGGACAGCGTCTAGCAGCTGACCAACTCATAATGCGATAAGACTCCAAAGAGATTATTTCCTCGTTCAAGCACCCCGGTATTTATAGTCTTCCCGACAAGGCGTGACATCACATGGAATATTCCAGAATATCCACATTTTCATTCCTAAAAGAGATAGAGTCGTAATACCCGCATATTCGAACAAAAGGCTTGTTTCCAATGTCGACAACTTGTCGCGAAAATGGGGGCCAAGTTTGTTGACATGGTCGGAAGTCATTGGCTTCCATACAATACGGATCCCTTTAAATTTATCTTCCCAACGTTAAGTCTAGCTTGCAGGGGAAGCAACGTTACAATTTGGTAACTCTTCTCTCCTCTTCAAAGAATTCATGTCCCGTAAGTCTTATTACGTAGAGCTATGATGTGTATCCCCGGCATGGAGATAGTCGACTAATATGGCAACCTCTGAACTGTGAAGAGAACATGGTCCAGTTTCTTGACAATAGTATAAGGTTCTTCCCTGTTTTGTTGCCGCTTCGGGCTCAGACTTCTCAATCGCTTCGGGTTATGCATCCAAACTTGATTACACTCCTAAAAATGCTGGTCTGCTGCTCTGGAACCGTAACGAGTCTTCCTTTCTTCCAAGGCCATTTTAATTCGCTGTCTTTGAAACTCATGTACGCTTTCCATAATCGAACTCGAACCTATCGAGTTCGATTATAACCTACATAATATCGATCGAATCGATTCGATATTATGTGCTATGCATAAATAAATCGAATTTCGATGAAAATGACTTGCTCAAAAATCAAATTTCATTGCATGTCCCATGATTGAGTTTTTACCAATGGAATTAAGCCACGACAGAATATATTAGAGACTGCGAAGACAGCTTGAATTTTATCATAAAAAAGAAAACCTTTGTTGCGGATCATATTTTAAATCTTTTACATTATTTTTTGAAATTAGGTGGAAATTTGCTATAACAACTAAACTGGTGTGATTAAAAGAATTTTCTCCTATTTCAAGATGGTTCAAAAATTATTTTTGTGTAAAATTATTTCCAGGCGTTTTTCACGGTAAAACGTCAAACTTTCGCTTAATTGTTACTTATTTAACTGTGCCCTCATTTTTAATTATGATTTTTTACAGTAATAGCGAAAGATGTATTAGTATCTTTAAAATTTTTTTTATAACCAAGCCATATTACTTGAAAATAAATCTCTTAAAATTCGAAAAAAACCCATAAATGAATAATGTACATCTTGCCAGATTATTCCATAGGAAAAGCATCTTAAATTGTTACTGCTGTTGCACACATAAAAAAAGAAATTTAATTTTTAAAAATATAAAACCGAAAATAAAATTTTAAAATGTCACAGATTTCTAATAGATTTAAATCGAAATTGATAAAAGTTTTGAGAAAACATTTTAAACATGCCATTTTCGTCTCAAGGAATCTTGCATAATAGGAATTTAGCAGAAATCATAAATTTATTCCTAATGTGCTCGTCATAATTCTTTAATATATTGAATCAAATGGAAATAAAATATCAGGAATATACAACAACAAAACTTTTCTATTTATCTATATCAAAGATGCAATATTGTGTAATTAAGATTGGTTTCGTTGGAAATGTTTGAAATGACGTATTAATTCCAATTTCCACAAACAAAGGAGCAGCTATCGTTTATCACATACAAGCTTGAATTCTCTATATATCCTTCTCCTTATTTGTAATATGTCAAAAATAATACCTATCTCGACTTGTCTTAACAATGATACATATTGTCAAACATGCGGAAAAGCGAATAGGTTGCTTAGTGATCGTAGCCATGAAGAAGGCTCAATTTCAAGTATTGATGCTGAAATACTGTGCTGATTCAACTCCGGGAATTTGCTTTCTTCCGAGGGTTGAGAGGAGGCCAGAGACAAGAGTAAACAGTTCTTTGCATTTCCATTTTTGTTCTCTTCCTCTGCTGTGTAATAATTCAATCCGAGAACTTTTAGCTCCTCATATTGTAAAAGTCACATATTCAAATCACATCCCTACCAAATGCCTTTAACATTAATTTTCATCTACCAGCCCAGATATAAAAATCTTAGCTTTATATAAAAGAAACTGATTTTTTTTTTATTAAGTTATGATGATGGATTTGAAATTTTAAATAGAAATTTCTGCAATTTAAAAATTGGTAATTTTTTTATATATTTTCAAATCTAGATTTTATAGAAAAGTGTCTACAATTTTAAAACTGGTCAAATTATTTTAAATATATTTTAAACTATGTATAGGTGATAACTCTCTTTGACTTAGAAATGATTTACTCTCGTCCGTGAAGCTATTTAATTACTTAATTTTTTGAAGTTCTAAATAAAGTAAGAATAAAAAAATATGTAGCCATTTTCAGAAATCTTAAAATAAATAATCGGATTATAAACCCTTATCAGATGGCATTAGACCAAATACGCAATTCAGACGGAAATTATACAATTATTATAAACCTGCAATACCGATTAATTCAATTAACGATTAATATAGCTGTATTTCAAGTAGTTGGCATGTGTTCGGCTTTTGCCTGATGCAGTGTGATTTCTCACTAGTCGCATTAACATATATAAGAGGCCGATGATTTAAACGGTGCACGTGCTTCAGCTTTTCTAGTCATAGCTTCTAGTCTACCATAGTAATAGATTTGCATTTGAAAATTACAAATTAATACGAGTTTTTGTGTAAAAAAATAATAACAAAAAGAAGAATAACGTTTCAACTATCTCTTAATGTAAGACAGAGAAAATGCAATTTATTCTCCAAAAAAATTGTTTGCAATATATTATAACTAAATATACATTTTAAATTCCTATATTGCGCATTAGATGAATGAAAGTTTATTTTAGGCTCTGAAATCTGAGCATTCATTGATATATCTTAACTTTTTATTCCTTTTTGTGACGACTGGTGAATATTTACATTATTAAGAAAGGAAGGAACACTCCCTCTATCTTCCTCTGAACTTCGTCCTATATTTCTTCAATCATTCTTTCCACACCTTGGATTTGATTCGTCATTTCTTCCTGACTTGCTCCATTTTAGTCTTCGTGCCCTTGCTCCATTCTATTATTCGTTTCTTTTTACCCTTGCTCCTTTATATTCATTTTTTCTTGCCCTTGCAGCAGTCTTTTTTCTCCTTTCTTTACGTCGACAAAAATTAAATAAATTCGACAATATATTCGGCATTCTCAGCCACTTTTCATGGAATCTATATTCCTCTTACACAACAGACCATATTTCTGACTCCTGTGTTACGAAAATAATCCGATGGCTGTTTGATAAATGTTGTCCGATAAGATGGATAATAGAAAATGACGGTTTATTCCAAGAATGTTCTGGAAAATATGAAGTAAAGGTAACAAAACTAAACAGCACGTGTATAAATTAATAGACAGCTCACAGAAATTCACAAATTAAATAAAAGTAACTGCACTATCAATAGAACTCAGCGTTTAACAGTTGACTATAATGCATTGCCAAGAAAACTCCAAAGATATTAACCACTCGTTTTATACTCCTCTCGTTTCTCCAATATTTGTGGCTTTCCGACAGGGCATGACGTCACATGGAATTCTCCAGAAAATTCAAGAACTTGGTTCCCCTGAGATTTAGCACCACAATTCTTGAACTTTGTAGAACCTTCTTTTTTGCCTCTAATCAGCCTGTAAATCATTAAGAGTCTCTGTAAAATTCTCTTTCTTGCCACAAGACTAACATTGCAGGGAAGACTGTTTCACAAATTAATAGATCTGTGCTTGATTATATTGAAATGTAATATAATAAATTTAATTTAATGTATTAAAATTCAAGTAATCATATTAAACCAATTATTTAGTAATTAGTTATAATTTAAATAATAACGATTAAATTCATTTGAAATTGATGATAAATTCAATGAATTATTTGTTTGTTTTTGAGAATTGAAATCAGAAAGAACACATATTTCCTTAAAGGATTCGTAGACCCGCCCTTGATCTGTACTCCCCTTGCCCACCCGGCATACGCGACGGCTTGAAGACGAAGTGTTTGATGAAACATCCTTTATTCTGCGCTACGATACAAAAGAAAAAAATTGCCCCCTGGAGACAAAATACTGTCACAAATCTAACAAATAGAATGATATATTTACAATCTTCAATGTAAATTATGTTTCCTAAAGGAAAATTTGTAAATTAATAGAATACTCACTGTGTTTGCCAGGAACTAACGCAACTACAGAACTTCTTTTCAGAATAATCACCAACATAATGACAAGTTTTCAGTTAAATGACCAACACCCCAATATCTCAGCTTCATTTCCGCTTTATTTAGATTCACACAATGAATGGACAAACGAAAGACAATATAATTATTATAATGATTGCTTTCGTTAATTCTAAAAATATAGTGAACGCGACCCCAATCTTCACGCTATAAGTTTTATCCTGATTTGAAATTTTTGAAAATTCCTTACTTTAAATTATCATAACAGTTTAAAATAAGTTAGCAATAAGTTAAGGACTTTGACAGTAATAGCGAAAGATAAATTAATATCTTTTTAAATTATTGTTAATCCATATTGCAAAGGAAATAAATCTTTCAAAATTCGGGAAAGCAAAACTTTTAAAGGAATTCTTATTCAATACTATATGCATTTTGAAATACTACTACAATGGTAAAAAAATAAAACAAAATTTTTTTACTTCATACGCAAAACAGATAATTTTTTTAAAATTATACAAATTTGTATTTCATTTCAAACACATTTGATAAAAGTTTTGTAAAACATTTTAAACATATGGTTCTCAACTGGAAGAATGTTTAATAATAGGTATTTTGAAGATATCTTCGATTTACTCCTGACTTACTTGTCATAATCCTCTAATAAATAATATCGAAATAAGATATCCGGAATAGACAATATGCAACAATAAAATATTCATTTATCCATACCAAAGATCCAACATGTCATCATTTAGGTTGATTTTCGTTGGAAATGGGGAAACCAAGCTATTTTATTACAATTTAAACAAAAAAGAGCGCTACTATCGTTCACCATACGGAAGCGTGAATCCTCAGCATTTGTTCCTTTTTAGTTACATCAACAAAACAAAAATAATGCCTACCTCTACTCGTCATTTTCCAATCATGCAGAAATGGCGAATAGTGAAGAAGTTGTTTTCATGGAGTTCATAACCGTGAAGAGAGTTTAATTTCCAATATTCATGTCGTAATATTGTGCGCATTCAGCCCCTGAAACTTGATTGCTTTTGTAGGATAGGAGGTGGAAGGTAAACAATACAACGCATATTTTCACTTACAATGCTGGTCTTATTCTTCTGCTATATCGGACACTACTAATAATCCGATCTTATAACTTGTAGATTCGCAAAGTGAAACATTCATGTTTTCATATCACATCCGTAACAAATAAAAAAAGAAACTAATTTTCAATTACGGCCCAGGCTAAAAGTCTTAGCTTTATTATAAAGAAACACTTACTGATGATTTGCTGTCCTTAGCAAGTGCAAAAATTTAAAATCTTATACGGTAATTTTTGAAATATCAAAAGTGGTAGTCCTTCTGGAAATTTTCAAATCTTGAATAATAATTATGTGAAGGTGATATCTCATTTTCACTGGATTTACTCCAGTTTTCAAAGCTGCATGAATACTTAATTTTTTAACATCTAACTACAAAGAAGACAAACAAATTCGTAGGGATTTTAAGAAACCATAAAAATATCTTGATTGTAAAATTCTGCGCGAGATAATTATTTCACGCACAATGCTGGTTATTTTTTATCGTTTAGAAAAGAATTTAGTACAAAAACTCCCCATCAGGCAGCTCTATAATGAGCAACTTTCAGACAAAAATGCAATTTTTACTGTTTTTCATAAATCTGGAGAACCAAAATTCAATTAACGATTAGTATAGCTGTATTCCAAGTAGCTGACCAAGATTCATCTTTTGCCCTACACAGAATTATTACACAAGATCCCACCGCCTTAGACGGTGCAAATGCTCTAGCCTTTCCAGTCACAGATTCCTCATACAACAGTTTCAGGTCGGTAGGAAACATTCTGTCATCATCTTCTACATTGAAGCACTTTCACTTCAATATGTTACGGATTAAGAATCTATGGGTTTATGGGTTATGTTATGGGTTTTATCACACGACCTGTAGACAATTGAATCACTAGGCACATTTTGAGGCGAGTTTCAAAAGATGTTAAGGACAAAAGTTTAGCAAAATATATTTTATGTTAATCTTGAATTAACTCAGATTGCTTTGGATAGCTTTCGACATGTAAGGATATAAAAACTTGGAAACTTACAGGGTTCATAGTCCTTGTTAAGCGGATTGAAGAAAATGGTAATTTTGCAGGATCCTGCTTATTTAGGAATACCATATGCAGCTGAATTCTTTTCTTATCTTGAGCCGTTGTTAGCGTTATGACTTTTCTGCAGTGTATTGTTTCTTGAGGTGGAACTATGTTGAACAATAGTGGTTGTAATAAAAATGCTACTAATGTCATACATTTTGTGTATATTTTATTTTCTTATATCAGAGTCGCCTGTTGGACAATCTTTGTACTAATTTGTTTTGTGTTCTCCCTCTCGCAAGAATATATCTGTGTGAATTGACGCATCTTTTAAGGGCAGGGGAACTTTCAAGCTTTTAATCCTGCACTCTTTGCTAGTCAGTTATGCCACAGAAGATACTGACAATATTTCCATAGAATAATCACTTTCCCCATAGGTAATTTACACTAATACCAGATATCATAAAAAGAAAAAAGCCAATTAAATAAATACTTGTCAAAAATTAATTCATCACCGATTTATTTGACCATTCAGTTTCTATGATTCCATTCCATTAATTTGACCATTCAGTTGCCTCTGGACGTAAAATTATTATTATACATGCCATTGATTTTCATCGTTGATACTTTGATCATCGTGTTACTTTCTTACAAGATCATGTTGTGTAGTTTGTTGATGAGATTCAATTTCTGTTGTCAGTTTTTTTCATATCGATACATTGATGACGTCATGAGAAGATTTTTATTTTGATAAATAAAACAGTTTATAAAAATGTTTCAAACTATGATATTGAATTAATAAAAAAAATTTTAATTTTAATTTTTCTTCCTTTTTCACTTTAATAAAGAAAAATTGAAGTCTAAAAAAATTGAACCGCTTTTCAGAAACATTTTGTAGCAAGACAGTGTTTTAGGTTTGATTGGTCTGTCTTGCCCTCCTCTAGAAAGATTGCATCAGCCATTGCATTCTGTGCATAATGAATTTTACTTTTCCGATTCACAAGAAATATGCAGGGTTAAAGGCATTATCATGCTAAAAGAATTTATCATGTCGAACTTATTGGAATCAATTTTGAATCAATTTGTTATAATTGGCAAAATATTGATTTGGTGCTGCAACGATTCCCTTCTTCATTAGAATCACAGATTTTTAAACTGTGGGGTCGAGGTAAAAAGTTTTGAGATTGAAAAATTCTATTAAGAAAATGTTTCATATTCTTAATCATTTGCAAGAAACAATAAGAAACAAAATTTTTTCGTTAAATGATTTAATTAAAACTGGTTAAGAGACTTTTTACTAATTTATTTTTATTATTCAAGTTTATTCTAGATCATGCCGTTGGTTGTTTTGAAAAAAGTCGATTAACCCATTAACGCCTAGCGTCCGTTATTACGGACACTTCTAACATCGGATCAAAAAATCATAGGGATTATTTTTCCAACAAAAATTTCGCAAAAAATATACTTTTAATTGTTCGTTTCTTCTATGTTCAGCTTGTATCAAGAGTTCAATATAGAAATTTTATTTCCAAGTCAGCCTCGAAAGCTATTTTTACAATGTCAAGAAGAAAAGTGTTCCTTTGTTTAATTATTTATTAGATAATTTATTTGAATTTGACAAATATATCAGTATATACAACTGTAAGAATACGTTTCTACTTTAAATTTCACATAATTATAGATTCCGATAGTTTTTTCTGTACTTTGCACGCCGTCTCTAAACAGGGGACTAAACATAGGAAGGCACTAAAACGTACACTTTTTAGACAGGTTTTTTAGTAGTTTTTAGTTGGTGTCACTAGATCTAATATCAAAATAGAAAAATTTGAAGTAGGTTTTCAGACTAATAATTCATGGTTGCAAATGATATACTATGCCTTTTATATTTTATTAATATTGGAAGTAATGGATCTTTTTAAATCCGAAATTTTATATCTTTGAATATAAAGAAAAGACTTCTTGGTATCAACATTGGATTAACAATAAGTATATTATTGTAGTCATAATATAGTAGTCATTATGAGTAAGTCATATTATTGGGGAATAAATGCATCAAAATTTCTGAAAACAAAATTTAAAAGGAATAATGCATATTTTGTCAAATTATACCATATGATAAGCATTTTGAAATGACACCGCAATAGTACAAAAATAAAATGAAATTTCAATTATTTCATATACAAAAGCGAAAGAAATATTTTAAAATATTAGAAATTGGTAAATCATTTAAATCACATTTGATAAAAGTTTTAAAAAACCCTTTTGAACTTACCGTTCTCATCTCGAGAAATCCTGAATAAATGTTATTTTGCAAAGATCATCGATTTATTCTTAACGTATTTGTCATAATTCCACAATATAATAAGTAAAAAATAATAAGGTACCCGGAATGTACGCTATGCAAAAATAAAATTTCCGTTCATCAATCTTAAAAATTCAACCTGGCGTCATTTAGGTTGGATTTCGTTGGAAATGGGAGGATTCGAAGCAGTAAATTCCAATTTCCACGAATGAGGGCGCTGGTTTCCTTGATCACACACGTGCATAAATCCTCTGTATGTCCTCCTCCATTGTTACAGCAAGTCAAGAATAATGCTTACATTAGTCGTCTTAACAATGATACATTTTTGAAAAATATGGAGACACTGCGAAAAGTATTGAAACATTGACGTTTTCATATCACATCAGAAACAAATGGTAAGAATACTAATTTTCATTTACAAGCCCCCCCCAAAAAAAAACCCAGACTTTATATTAAAGAAACTAATCTTCAAAAATTTAGACGTAATAGTAAAATTTTATATAGAAACTTTTAAAAATTTTCAAATCTTAATTTCTACTAACTATGCAGAAAATGATATATCATTTTGATTTAAACTTTATTTATTCCCGTTTCTAAAGCTACCTAAATACTTATTTTTTCCAAAAATAAATACAGAGTGTACAAATAATCCGTAGACATTTCAGAAATCCATGAAAAATAAGCCGATTTTAAAGTGGGGAACTTAATGCACATTGTTGGGTTTTTCCATGGCATAAAAAAATTTAGTTTTAAAACTTTCCTACAAGCGTCACTATATGGGGCAACTACTCAGAAGAAATGGAAATTACACTGTGATTAATAAACCTGCAGTACCCAACAATTCAATTTACGATTACTTTAGTTGCATTCCAAGCAGCTTATCAGGGTCAAATTCTTGCCTGAGGCTGTCAACTACATTCTCAGGCGCTCCGGCTCCACTATATCCTTACATACTTTATGCACTGTCCATTTCTTTTTCTGGTCCCAAAGCTTCATACTGAATATTCATATTTTCGCAATCCAAATTCCGCAGAAATCAAGTCTGGTGATGGAGGAGTCCACGAAAACTTTCAGTGTTGTCTTTAAAGTTATATAGCTAGCGGTCTCGCTCAAGAAAAATTTTGCTGAATTTGCAGTGACTTGTTCCCTATCCAGCATAAATGTTATTAAAGATCAGTTGTTTTGTACTTTTTCTTTCAAAGGCGAACTTTTAATATTTTTTGACTTTAATATTTTATTTTCCCAGAAGATTTTCCGTTATAAATCTCACGACCGAAACAGTCGTAAGCATATACATCTATAAATAAATTTATAGATGTAAATGCTTCTATAAATGACAACTAGTTTCTGAATTTCCAATGTAATCGTTACTTGTAGCATTACCTAACTATCATTGCTGAACTTAATTTCTTAAATTCAAGGAAAAAAGTGTATGGATTGATTACACTGCAAAATTTTGCAATTAGATGCTTTTTGAATTTTTTTTAAAAAAATGTATTAGATATTTTAGATCACCCGTTATACAATTATGCCAGAATTTTTTCACTCATTTGAAATTCAGTACAAAGGAGTTTTAAAACATACACTAAACTTGCATGTTGCAATATTGAGAAATCCTGAACAATCTGATGGATCTTTCACTAATATAAGCTTATCTTCCGGTTACCGTCCAATTTAAAAGACAATTACATTTCACTTCCGAGGATTTTTCGAATGCGTTCTATTGTTTCTTTTTTTGTTTGCCTGTGAAATCAATAGGTGTTATCAAACACCTAAACAGTCATCAACAGGTATATACCACCAGTTTACCAGATTTTGAAATGTTTTCATTTTTCCTTTGATTTACTTTTGAGGTTATACAAGAAATTAGAAAGCAATTTTTATTTTTTCTTATTTTATTGTATTTACAAAATCTTAAAAAATTATGTAAAAAAAGTATTTAAAAATTATTTTTTGCCGATTTTATTAAAATTTTTCCTTTGGTTCATTTTTGAAGTTATACAAGGAATTAGAAAAGGACTTTTATTTTTTCATATTTTTTTGTATTTCCAAAATCATTAATTTTTATGTAAAAATGTTTTTTAAATGATTTTTTTATAAAAAATAATATATATGAATATATATTTTCTCCGATTTCAATTTTATTTCACAGCTAACTTCTTGGTATTTTGAACATAATTTAACCCATTCGAGACGTCGCACTGATTTGAAGACTATCCCCAAAAGTCGAAATGTGTTTTTGCTTTATATTGAACATTTTTAATAAAAAAAACATGTTTGCATTAGAAATCAGTCACTTCGTAACTCACTTCGTACAAATATAATGATTGAATACCATATGTCCGGGTCACTCCTCAGAATAGTTTCACGTGGAAACGTCTTTCCGCTCGTTTCAGTGACAGTCAGTCGAACTTTCTTGTGCGACAAAATACCGTCCGATTTGAATCGCTAATAACTACGAGACTAATAATGCGAAAAGAATGCTTGACCCCACAACGGACAGATCATATCTATAAATGTTTGTCGCATAGTATTTTTTTGTCTGTGACGTCATCATACCAATGTAGGCGCATGCGCGTAATTGTTAGGAATTATCTTTATGTAAGATTATAAATAAGTGTAGCGTGGAATCGCGTTTAGCTAAGAGTTTGATTCTGGTCTCATTTTAAAGAGCTTCAGGAATATTACAAAGACCTAAAGCGAGACAACAAAAATATTTATCAGAATATAAATAAAAGTCGGTATTAAATTGAAAATTTCAAAGTCCGCATGTTTTTTCATTATAAGTTTGATTATTGGTTTTCTTTCGAATTGTACGAAACTTACAGAATACTTGACAGTACGTGAAAGAAACATTGAATTAAAATTTGAATTCAAAAATTTGAATATTACAGGAAATATGAGCATTTTTAGTAAATGATATTATACTGCGCATACGCGAAATGTAGTTCTATATGGTGTTAACAGATGGCGCCATCAAAAGCTACTCCAAACAAAACATAAGTAAGTCGAAGTTCGGGTCGTCGCAGGGCGGGCTCCGCTCGCCAGCCTCCAAGAATCACGCTCTGACTCTTTCGGGATCACTGTTTCATCCCAGCTCACTTCGCTCGCTCGCCATACTGTCATGAGTTTCTGCTAGTATTAGGAAATTATAACTAAATTAATTACTTAAAGTAAATTTAAATTATTTGAAATTTCATGAACTCATAAAATTAATTTTTCATTAGTTTCTACAATTAAAATCTTCTGGTAGTACAGATATATATATATATGTAAATGTTAGAAAGAAATTTGAATTTTAATATTTATAATTCATAGATGATTAAAAATCAAAATTATTTTCATCAATCAGAAATCAATCATTTAAACTGTTTTCCATACACTTTGGACTATTTCTTCAAAAGTTTATTTCAGCATAACTTCATTCCAACAAAATATTAAGTTTAAAACTGATAAGATAGCCTTTTTCCAAATCTTCAAAAAAATGTTTAGAAACAATGCTTTTTCCACCAAAATTTCAAATATGCGATACATACAATGAAATGTAGTTCAGAAAAGCTTCCCATGAGCAGAATGAAGTAAATTTACGTACAGTAAAAATTTATCTGGGATAAAATAGTCTGTGCAAACACGGGGCCAAAAAAATCTAATCTATATATTTACACGTTGCAAACAGCATGCATCCTCAATCATTCTCCGAGAACAGCGTATAAGAGAACCCCTCTGAAGTAAAATTGTCTCTGCGGTTCTATTTTAAATTATATTTACACATTGCAAAAAGTATGCAATATTATCATTCACTGTAAGTAGTATTCGCCTTCAAAAGCTACTCTAAACAAAACATAAGTAAGGCGCAGTTCGGCTCCGCAACGTATATTTTTCGTGAAAACGGAGGGATAAAATCATAAAACAAGTATTTCGAATTATTATGAAATTTAATTATCAATCTCTTTAATAATAAATCACGAGCTACCACAGACCCTTGCTACATGCGATAAACTTGTGATTTATCTATTCTGTAACCTTTATACTACTCTGTAAATATTGTATTGAAGAGATTGATAATTAAATTATATGTTAATACGAAATACTTGTTTTATGATTTTATCCCGATGTTTTCACGAAGAATCTACCGCGTGGACCCGAACTGCGTTTTCTTTTTTTTCAGTTTTAGGATGCAGCGCTGTTTGTTAGCTTAATGGATGCAGTTTTGTTTCGTGAATAAAAACTGCATTGAATTTCAGTGTCGTACAGTTAATATTTCAGAAACGTAAGCTTCCTTTGATAGCAAGTGATGTTATGCTTTGCCATATTGGAAACTTTTCAATTATTTTGCCTTTTGATCATTTACAAATTTTGGACCACTTAAAAAGATAAAAAGAACTTTAATGTCAGGAAATAATTTCGAATTTTATTAGTATCGGCTTTGTCTTCAAAGGCTTTTCTTATGAAGCATGGCGAGATGAATACTACTCTAGATGATAGCAATTAGTGTATACGTCAACATTGAAGAGGCGTGGTTGGAAAATGGCGAGGTTGTTTCAAACTGTAGTTCACAAATCATTGTCATTTTGCTACGAAACGAGCTCGTATGTGCATAAAATATATAAGTTTTGTGTCTGATGTGAAAATGCTGATATATTTTAAAATGCACATCATATGGAAGCCCATATTCTAATCGCAGAGAGGCTTAATATTTCTGTATCTTGCCAGGTATATTAAAAGGTGATTTGCTTCAGGAGTAAAAGTTTCTTTGTCTCTTACTAAGAAACAGCGAATATTACAGACTGTAATTATGTTTTATTAAGATTTATAATTCTCTAATTATAATGCTTGTCTCAAAATAAACAGATTAATGCAGAACTACAGTTGTAACTGTTTGTATATGTGCACTGAGAAGGCATGGAAAGTTTATTTACTGATTCTATTATATTTATGTAGAATTTGAAGTTTTCAATTGCATCTTCTGTTGAAGATTTTTTGTAAAACCCAGTTTAAAAATGTTCAGTTTTGTTTTATGAGAGAAAGTAATCAAAAGAAAATATCATTAACTGTTTTAATGAAATATTAACATTGATATTAAGATTAATTGCTTGCTGAGACAAAATAAAATTATAATGATTTCTCCCATTTTTTACATTTTTGAGCTTTATTTCTGCATTTCTTTATCAATATATAATATTTCTTCTATAACTGCTTCATATTCATTTATGAATGGTCTGAGGGAATCGATATACATTTTATTTTATAAGACACCAGTAATTGTAATTGGTAACGTAGTTTAGCACTTGTGAATGAATGCAACAGTTTTCATCCTAATATTTTTGACAACATTGTTTTCTATACAAATCCTCTCTAAATGAGAATGCTTTTATACGATGAAGCCAAAACTTCTTTATATCTGCTTACAATAATAACGAAATAAAAATAATAAAAAAAGTTGGCTTTTTTTCAAAAGTTCGATACCTGAATTTGCTATTTCAAAACAGCAACATATCTTTCTGAAGGCCGGCTTCTTCAAAACTCTCATCGGATTAATCATTGTTCTTCTTACTTATGAAAGCTATTGTTATAACATTTCATCATATGCTTTGCTACTTCAAAAATGAGTGAACATTTCATATCTTGCATAATTATTTCATAAGATATCTTTAACCCTCTGACAGCCGTAACGGCCAAGACTTCCCATCATAGAAACTGTCAGACGACGCTTGAGAGCCCGAAAAGTCGTATGCTTATTTATTTTCCTTTTTTCAATACGGTCGGTAAACTGTGCGGAACAATCTTATCTTTTCAACAATGTTTCTTTTCCATCAAACTGTAATTCTTGATTGATGTCTCCAGTAAGTGTTCGAGGGCTTAATTTCCTACTGTGTTCGAAATAGTTTTAAAATAAAGTCACCTGTAACATGAAACATTTTTATTTTTTATTTTTACACTATTTTTCTATGGCCTTTAAGCTAAGAAGTCTAATTCCTATCTCTAGAAAACAGTAGTGGACTGTTTTCGTTCTTCATACTGACCCCCTTTACAAATATCTCCTTCTGAGATCCTCTCTACCGGATTTATAGAATTATCAATTTCTAATTTAAAAACATCTGAGTTAGAGCCACCTTCATATAGAACTTGAGGCTCTCTCGCTGAGTTCTCAACATACATCTTCAGATTTAGATGCGACATCTGTAACATGCACAAATTTTCCCTCATCAATTGTCATAAGCTTGTATTTGAAATTACGCCTTATTCCGGCATTAGAAATAAAAAAAAATTTTCACAATCACTAGTAAACTTTCTGCTTTATCACGTAATCTTCGTCGATGTTACTTTGAAAAGCTCAAGCATGCTCCCGATAGCTTTCAATTGCCTTTATAAAGCACATAGCACCGTAGAATCTTAATTAGCAGAAATAATAACATGATCATGTGAAAACATTTGAATGTAGAAGATGACGACGAAATTTTTTCCAGAAGCCGTACTCTGCCTGCAAACGCTGAAGCATTTGCTCAATCTAATGCGGCAGTCTTTCTTGTAGACTAGTAGAGATTGGTGAAAAATACCTCAGCCTCGGGCAAGAACCGGACCCTGATAAACTGCTTAGAATGCGAATAATATAATTGAATGTTGTAATAATGTAAATTGAATTGTTGGGTACTGCAGGTTTATTAATCATAGTGTTGGATTTCCTCTGGGTAGTTGCTCCTTACAGTGCCGCATGAAGGAAATTTTTTGCACTAATTTTTTTTCTTTGCCAAGAAAAATACCCAAACAATATGCTTGAAGTGCATCATTTTAAAATCGGCTCAATTTTAGGGTTTTTCGAAATGTCTACAGATTATTTTACACTCTGTAATTATATTTGGTAAAAATAAAGTATTTAGATAACTTTATGAACGGGAATAAATAAAGCTCATATAAAAATGAGATACCATCTTCTGCATAGACAGGAATTAAGATTTGAAAATATGTAAAAAAAATTACCACTTTTAATATTGAAAAAGTTTCTATATAAAATTTTAAAAATTTACAAAAATCACATCTCGAAAATTTAGAGGCAATTTCTCTTATATAAAGCCTGGAGTTTTATTTCTCGGCTGGTAAATGAAAATTAGTGATATTACCATTTGTTACACACGAAATATGAAAACGCCAATGTTACATTACTTTTCGCGATTTCTCCATATTTGCCGAAAATGTATAATTGTTAAGACGATTCAAAGCCGGTATTATTCTTAACTTGTCGATGTAAACTATGGAGGAGAACATACAGAGGATTTATGCACGCGTGTGATAAACGGCAGCAGCGCTCTCATTCGTAGAAATTGGAATGAACTACTTTGAATCCTCCCTTTTCCAACTAAATCCAGCCTAAATGGCGCAAAGTTGGATATTTGGTATGGATAAATGGAAATTTTATTTTGGCATAATGTGCATTCCGGTTACCTTATTATTTTCCATTTATTATATTGTGGAATTATGGCAAATACGTTAAGAAAAAATCGTGATCTCTGCAAAATATGTATTAGTCAGGATTCCACTAGATGAGAATTGTAAGTTTAAAATGTTTTTCGAAACTTTCATCAAATGTCATTTAAATGATTTACCAATTTGTAATATTTTGAAATATTATTTTCGCCTTTTTATATGAATTAATGAAATTTCATTTTATTTTTGTTCTATTGCGGTAGCATTACAAAATGCTTATCATATGGTATAATTTGACAAATTATGCATTATTCTGTTTAATTTTTGTTTTCCCAAATTTTGATAGATTTGTTCCTGAATAATATGATTTGGTAATAAAAATAATTATTAAATAAATTGATTTATCTTTCGTTATTACTGTCGAAAAACATAATTTCGTTACTTTTTTGAATTGTTATAAGAAATTTTAATGCAAGTACGGTAGACCGGGTAGTTGGACGTAGGGGCACGTTGGGCCAGTCGCGATATTTTTAATACTTTTCGGTATTTAACGTTGCAATCCAGACAAGCTTGTATAATGCCGATTTCCTTCTTCCACATTAGCGTCACTGAAGAAGTAGCGTGCATTAAAGAATCAGCTAGAATTTTCCAATTTTTGCTAAGCTGAGTAAATTTCCTCACTTTGGAATAATCGTTTTTTTCTTTGCTTATAAATTATAATTTCCATTTTTGGAAATAATATTCAGAAAGATAATTCTTCAGTGTTCCTTTAGGGCTTGTTTGCTTATCGAAATGCTTTCACACTAAATCTTTACACTCATGAGAAAAAAATGGCGATACGAGGCTAGTTGGGCCATTCCGCATGGAGCACGTTGGCCCGCGCTGCTACACAGGGTTTATCAGGATGTGCCTTATAGAAATATCTATGAATATGTGGCATTAAACTGTACCATATTTATTATGCAAGATACTTGTTATGAAAACCATACGGACGGAATTTTGATTATAATTACACAATATGATTTGATGATGACAATAAAAGTTTTATCTCAGTATCTATTGAATAAAAATACACAAAATTTGTATATAATAAACATAGTGTGGATAATAATACAACTACGCTACTTAAATTAAAAAGTATAATAATATAGAAGAATGTTTTGTGATGGTCGCTTCATGTTAGTAGTGGATCATCTTACCCCGCAGTCGGGGTTCGCTGGGCCAAGTGATTTGGTGTCAACTTGAGGTTTCAAATTCATACTGATGTTTAATATATTCAAATTTTACTATGGCAAATTAGTTCTGAAGGTTCACTAATAGTGTCAGCTTAAAAATATTTTAAAATTTTTTTATTCCTTTTTTAAAAGAATTCTTAGAAGAAAAAACGGCTCAACTGGCCAGGGTGTACTCTACCTCATCCTCACACGAGATATGCGAAGTTATGGTTTCACATCAAATTTGGTTTTGAGAGCTTTCTAAATCATTTGTCGAATTTGGTAGAGAAAATATATTTACTGATTTTTCAGTCGTAACATTAAGCCTCACGGCTATAAAATTATCTATGAAAATCAAATTTCCGATCCTGATGAGCTCCAGAGACCTCAAAGATGTCTTACAAAATATTAAACTTCTCTTAGAAGTTGACGGAAACCCCAAAATAGATAGTTTAAATCTGCTATAATCCCATTTATCAAGTGCAAATCTTTATTGAAGAAAATGCTGAATTAGCCGTCGTTAAAAATCTAAACAAACCTTGAGGGGCTAAAGAAAGTAAATAAAATAAACTTACCTCTCTCAAGGCCGAGCGGTATGCTCGTAGAGCTTTTGACTGTTATCGGAAAGATCATGGGTTCGAATTCGGACAGTCGGGTGATAGCCAATTTTTGTACTCGCAACTACTTAAACAATCTGTTTGAGAACTTGAATTTTAACTAATTATGTTTAAAACCGATGTCTAAAAATTCAATATTGTAATTGATTTTGCTCTTTTTTTCTAAGCATTGATAATTTTCAAGCATATTTTAAATAACTCCTTGGTCAGTCCGTTTTCGCTACTCATTGCTTGCATATGATTTGATTTTTAAAATGTATGAATAATTGCTTAGAGGTCTCTTCAGTTACTGCTATAGAAGAAAATAAATTGAACAGAATGTACTCTGAACTAATGTACAATCCCTTATCCAAAAATATGTAGAATTCGATAATAAATAGTTCTTAATAGTAGATTAAACACAAACTATTAAATATTTCTATAAATGAGGAAACCTCTTGAATTTAAGTTCAGCAATGAGAAATAATGTCTAGAAATATATTTAGAAATATTTTTAAATTATTAAGATTAAAGAAAAATCTTAGAAAACTCATTATTTATTCTTAAACAGTAAATATTTATCCGCAGATATTTAATCTAAGTTGAAACTAATTCCACATGATCTGGTATAACTAAACACGTCCATGAGTCAAGAACCTGAAAAAATAGCCAAATAGAAAATAGAAAAATTATGGCAAACCTACATTTGTATAATTAAATCGAAGATTGATGAAAAATTGTTCTGTAATGAAATCTTTAATTAAAAATTTTTCAAAACCTCTGTCTTCAGGACTTAGTTTAAGAATAAAGGAAAACGCGATTGAATATCGTACTAAAATTTTAGAAAGAAGGATTAAAATGGAATATATATTTTATCAAATTACGTTCATATGATAAGCATTTTGAAATACTACTGCAATAGTACAAAAATAAAATTAAATTTATTATTTCATACACAAAAGCGAAAAATAATATTTTCAGATACCAAAATTGGTAAATTGTTTTAAATACTTTCATGAAAGTTTTGAGAAGCATTTAAACTTCCATTTCATCTCGATGAATCCTTAATTGATATTTTCCAGAGATCATCGATTTTATCTTCTTAACGTATTTGTCATAATTCCTCAATACAATAAATAAAAATAATTAGGTTTCAGAATGTACAAAATGCAAAAATAAAATTCCCATTTATCCATACCAAAGTTCCAACATGGCGTCATTAGGTTGGATTTCTAAGAAAATGGAGGATTTGATGTTAATTCCACTTCCGATATGCGCTGCTATCGCTCATCATCACGCGCGTGTATAAATCTTCTGTGTGTTTTCCTCCAATTACAACAAAAAGTCAAGAATAATACCTACCCTTTTGAGTTATCGTAACAATGATTCATTTTGCCAAACACGGAGATATTACGAAAGCATTGTAACATTGACGTTCATCACAATCAAAACAAAATGGCAATAACACTAATTTTCCTTTACCAGTACAGAATAAACCCCATGCTTTATATGAAAGAAACGTAAATTTATAAAAGATTTTTCTCAGAAAAAAGTTTTAAATATTATATATGAAACTTTTTCAATATTAAAAGTGGTAATAATTACAGTAATCTTATTAAAACTAGTGTTAATAAATTTAACTCTTCTTTTAGAAATCTTAATCTCTAACTACACATTAGATTTCCGCTTGTAAAGTTACCTAATACTTAAATTTCTTCCAAATATAAAGACAGAGTGTACGAACATCTTGCAGACATTTCCAGAAACCATAAAAAATAAGCCGATGTAAAAGTGGGGGGCAATTTCATGATCATGCTCTTATTTTTAATGGTATAGATAAATTTAGTACAAAAACTTCCCTTCAAGTGGCACTATAAGGGCTAACTACCCAGAAGAAATGCAAATTACACTGTGATTAATAAATCCTTCAGTACCCAACAACAATTCAATTTACGATTACTTGCCATCTCCAAGCAGCTTATCAGGATCCAAGTTCTTTCCTGAGGCTGTGTTATTTTCACCCTACTAGTCTATGCAAAAGGCATTAGATTGAAAATGTTTCAGCTTTGCAGGCAGAGAGTACGGCTTCTGGAAAATTTCGTCACTTACCCATTACACTCAAAGATAAGATTAGAGATAAGATTATAAGAGATAAGGTTCAAGATAAGATCAAGATTTAAGATTCTACAAAGCCTATGACTCCTTCATAAAGGCAGTTGAAAACTGTCTTGAGCGTGTTTGTACTTGTTGAAGCAACATCGACGAAGACTACGCAATAAAGCAGAAAGGTTACTAGATTACAACACGTGCCCGAAGATTTAGAATTTGGAGGTTCGAAATAGCGAGCAATTTCAAATACAAACATTTGAAATTTGATGAGGAAAAATTCTGTGTGTTTTGCAGATGTCGAATTCTAAATTGAAGATGTATGTTGAAAACGCAGAGAGATAGCCTCAAATTTTATATAGAAGGTGTGTCGCAATTAGATGCCTCTGGAATTAGAACATAATTCCAGATAACTGATAAAGAGAGTGTCTCAAATGGAGATACTTATAAAAGTGGACTGTTCATTCAGCGCATTGCAAATGTATTGAAGCAATTTAAAATGTGTGTTCAAACAATAATCAAATTTACAACACTTTTCGTTATACTTGTTTCTCTTTCTCGAAATTTATAAAAGCACTGTAAATAGGAGCATGTGATCTCGATTATTTGTTTAATTTTTATAAACGAAGGATTCGGCGATTTCATCATTAGATTCTATTGCAGAACTCACATTCATATAAGGTTTTATGTTTATCACTGTTGCAGACAAACAATAGACATTGCTTCGGTGTCTTTTCTTCGTTCTTCAGTTTGTCTTCAGATTCAACTACAGCGAAAAAAATTCGTCACCACGTTTATAAGCAGCATTGAAACTTTATATGTCATGCCCATAGCTAGTTACCTTGATTCATTTCTAACCTTCTTTTCTCACATCCAGCATATGGCGGCATGTCTCACATGTTTGAAAATCCTAGGTAAAACGACATTGTCCTACCTTATTTTGTAAGGAAAAATGCTGTAACGCAAGTATTTTCATTACTCAGCACAAAACATTCTTCCATTCCACGAAAAGAAACAGTACCATCACAACCTGAGCCAGCTGTGAATTTACACTTACGTTGTTTGTCTGTTTTACTGCCGACCCGCTTTACGCGACACAGCAATTCAAATCTAAGTGACCAAGCAACAAATTTTCCAAAGTTTCCTTTGAAACCGAATATCTGTCGAAAATAATTTTAAAGAAGATCTTTCCTTTAAGCGTATTTCTTGCCAAAAGGATCCGGTTTGTCCAACCAAGTTCAGCTACACTTGTTATCAATAAAGGGAGTCCATTAAAAGAACTCATCATCATGCAGTATAAAAAACAGGAGGATTTTATCTTTTTAATACTGTTAAAATTGGAAATGAAGTTTGGTATAATCAGCAATACGTAACTGAACGAAGTACATGA
>BGPR01012729.1:25084-43885 GCA_013235015.1 Araneus ventricosus | reverse complement strand
AACAAACAACAAACAAATATTGCAACAAATATGCCTGTAAAACTTAATCAGTCAAAAAGTTATCCTTTCTCAATCTGGAATCTTACATATAAGCCGATTTGACTTAAAAATAACGATAGAATACAGATATTTTTTACAAGGTAATTAATAGTTAATTAGTTTATGTATGAATTAGGTAGAGAATAAAAGCTTGTTTTGCGTTTTAAAAAGATGACTTATAGTAACGTTTTCTAGTATTTTAGAAGGAAAAAATAATCAAGTTTGTTGAAAAGAAATAAAGAATAAAGTAGGTTGAATAAAGACACTATATTCACAATTTATCTGGAGTCAGACTTAGTAACATTGTGTTAGACTGCTTACAGAGATAGTAAAATCATCTGGACAAAAGCTTTTAATAAAGGGAATAAACAAACAAACAAAACACTAGCCAGGGAACAATAAACCGTCCGAGATTAAACGGAATAGAGCTGGTCTCCTTTGAGGATTTTGAAAACAAACACACACAAAAAATGAAGACTTAATTCTATGTTTCAGCGCATATTATGTTTGGATAATAGACCAAGTGTTTAGAATTCGCTGGTCTTTATTTCATATTTGTTAAAGAGCCATGTTTCTCTAAAGCAATATATCAGTACAATAGAAAGCAAGCAATGATTTTTTTAAAGCAATCAGCGACAATTATAAAATGAATGCAAAGATTTTTTTATGAAAATGTGTCTGATTTTAATTTTCCTGATATGTCGAATACATATAATTACGACATTTCTGTACAAATAAATATCTATTTTATTAGAATTAATATTGTTCTGGTTTATAAATATCTGAATTAGTTATATTTACGTAACTCCATAATTGTACGAGATATTCCATCATTATATTAAAAGTGTCTTAATTCTTTAATATACGTAAATATGAGATAGCTATTTTCAAATTTGTTTTGCTATAAATCCCCATTAATAATTTCTACACAATTTGCGTGATAGGATTATTAATTGCTTATTACAATTAAGAAAATCTCATTAAATCACATACAGAAAAAAATGTCTAAATATGAAGATAAATAATTTTAATTTTTGTTTGCTTTTACAAATTAATTTTTTGCAGAAACCTAACGTAACGAAAAAAACTTTTGATGAAAAATGAAACAATCTCTCTCATTTATCATCTGGCTAATTAATCGCTTAAGACGAATATTATTAGATATTTTATCACATACAACTAAATAAATATATATTAATATATTTAATAATATAATTAACGCCTGGATTTAATTTACATGCATGAAATCTTTTTTTAATTAATTGCTTTATCATTTTGATAATTGCTTAAGGGGAATATTATAGAATATTGTGCTGAATATCATATCACATTTAACTAAATAAATATATATTACCTGCGTGGATTTAAATTTGCATTGTATACTTGACATTAATTCCCAAATATCACAAGATACTCTGCAGTGTTGCTACGGTATCTTCACGGTATTGTACAGCATTCAGAATATCGAATAATAACAATAATTTGTGCTAATACGGTTTTGTACACAAAAAATTAAAACGGTATAATTAGTTTATGTTTCCACTTTCATTTGACCTTAACTGACAATTTTCCAAGAATAAAGAATGTTTAAATAATTATTACAACACAGAAAGAATGAGGAAGTAAAAACATCAGAATTCTTCTATTGTATGCTAATTAAGCTACATTCTAATTGAAAACTTTTAACTGAACGTCATGCTAAACACCACTAGAGCTTTCATACATTCACATTTGTCATTTTGCAATTAATTGCTTAAGGCGAATATTATTAAACATCATATCACATATAAATAAATATTTACTACAAGTTTGGATTTAATTTTACATTATGAACCTTAAATATTTTTTGCTATATTATTAAATATTCCTTCACATATAACTGATAATTTGCCAAGAATAAAGAATGTTTAAATAATTATTATACAATATAGAAAAATTGAGGAAATAAAAACAACGGAATTCTTCTACGGTATGCTAATTAAGCTACATTCTGATTGAAAACCATTATTTATACGTCATGCTAAACACCACTGGAGCTTTCATACAGCTTATTAAAACTTCCATTTCGCATTTATGTGTCTAGCTTATTGCAGCCAGTAAGCTGCTCTTTTGACGCAAAAATTGCTCGATGCATTTTCCTAATGTATTATTTTTGCAAATACTTCTAACAATCTCCCATCAATTATGTTTGGAAGAAATGTTCTCTCTCAGTGTCGCTCCGTTTCTCCCTTTTTTTAATACATTTTTCAGATGAAAGTGCTCTCTGAAACAAACAAAATCGACTTCGACTGTCACGGCTCAATGGCGTATGAAAGAAATGTGGACCGCTGTTACGATTCTCGAAATGAAAATTTTGCGGACGGTTAAGCAAGTCCAAAAAGGAGGGGTGTTACTTTCCGATAAAAATAACGACGTTTTTTACGGTCATTTTAAATAGTTCTTTCCACTTTTAATTTGAGGATATGTCCCTTTGAATGTCGCATCAGTGGTACTTGATGGAAATAAAAGAGCCATGGAACTGTGCAATTCCCATTTTAATACCAGAAACTGATCATTACATATGTGCTCAGTGAACTTTTATGAAAAGAAGAAAAGAGACTAAGTAAATATTATGACCATCACAGACCGCCATTTGAAATGGATATTTTCGTCCCGATTTGCATTCAGATATCGGTAGTATCATTTTCTGTTTCAAATAAAAATTTTCCAGTTTAACCAGTTCCGCTATCAACTACATACTTCATATATTATATTCAAACATGGAATCGTATGGTATTTGAAGTTAATTATCTATGGTCAATATTGTTAGATACATAAAACGATACTACTCTTTAAAAATCTGTAAGTCATTTATCAAACTTTTTTGGTTAAAGGTCTGAATGGAAATGCTTGGAATGATTTGTATTTTAATATTTTTTATTGAAAATACATTACATACTTTTTGTCTTTTTCCTTCATTTATTTGGCGCGTTTACTATCATTTTTGCCTTTAAAAGCCCGATTTTTAAAAAATTGATTTGAAAATGTTATTTGACTTTCATTTCTTGAATAAAACATGGGTAAAATACTTTAAAAAATCGTATTTTGTTTTAAGTATGGTTTACGGCTAATAAACAGTTTGTTGCCAATTGAAAACACTGGCTTTATCTCAGAAAAAAATTTCCTTGATAAAATTCTGTAATATTAAATACAGATGAATTTTAATAACTAATAATAACGATAATAAATTTCCTTCAACAATGTAGAATAAAATATGTTATTCTCAATCGTAAAAACAATGCAAAAAAAGATGTATCCTCGAGTGAAAAATATCAATTTATTTTTATCTTTTTATCAGCACTCAGGCTGTCATCTATATGTTGTAAATTCATTTATTAAAATTTTTAATATGTATCCTATTGGCAGTAACAGGCATTACAGCTTTAGTTTTATTCTCAAGATTTTAGAAGTCAAAATTGGGTATGTTGTTTAAAGGTAACGCTGGGTATTTAAAGGTTAAACTGTAATAAGATTCATGACAAAATATTTTGAACAAGAATGAGGAGTTGGTTATTGCAGGTATATTCAAACATCGAATCATATGGTATTAGAGTTAATAATCGATGTACAAATTATAGTCAATAGTATTATGCACAGAAATACAGTAGTCTCCCTACAACGAAGTCTTCCTACAGCGAATTTCTCCCTATAACGAAATTTTTAATCGGAATGTTAAATAACATTCAAAATATTCTCCATATAACGAAGTGGTTTTCTCCCTATAACGAATTTTTTCAGACCTTTATCTTTTCGATTTTTGTCATTTTTGAAGAAAGTTGCTAATTTTTGTACAAACAAACCACACACATGTGCCTGTTTCTGGAACCACTCGCATTGTTCATTCCAGAGATAACACATAACAATAGAATGCTATGTGGAGGGTAATGCAGTTGTGGGGACCTGGGTTTCTACAGAGGGAGCAACATTTCTACGGGTCAAGATTCCGAGAATCGGGGTGGAGTGAGGGTGGAAACAGCAAATGTATGTGACAATACGCATTTTGTATTTATCCATTCTAGTACATATTATTCTCTAAATTGGTGAATTGTCTACACTTTTGAGCATTTTATCTATACAATAAAAATTAGTATAATTTTAACAAATTTAAAATAAAAATTACTTCATTTTTAATTGGAAGTCATAATTAAATATTTTTGAACTTATCGCATATACTAAAAGGTTTGTTACATTTACTTAAATAACTGCAAAAATCTCTAATCTCCGTATAACGAAATTTTCTCTACAGCGAATTTTTCAACTGGAACCAAGTGATTTCGTTACAGGAAGATTCCACTGTAGATATCTTTTATCAAAAATTAGTAAATCATTTATTAAACGTTGATAGATAGAGAAATGAATATAATTGCTCGGTATGATTTACACTTGAGTTTTTTTAATGAAAGTGCAATGCAGATTTTCTAACTTTATCCTTTATTTTTCACTGCTTTTAGTTTTATTTTAAATTTCAACAAGATTGATAAAGAGATATTTTAAACAAGATTGAGAAGTTGGTACTGAAGTGTTGACTGCGCCATCTGTTGAATAACGAGGAAAATTTCTCCCTCCAAGGTGTCATATTACGAACAAGACAAATCGTTTTCATTACAATCAATGAATTTCTTTTATAATTCGAAACTGCTGAAAAATATGCCAAATCTGAGATTGCTCAATCTGTTATTTTAACTATTATATTTATCATCTGTTTTAATCACCTTTCGTATAAATTGGATCCCGCAAGCGAAATACAAAAGAAACTGGCTAATCCGAAAGGAACAACTTCAGGATTTGGATTCAGGAAATATTTCTTAACAAATTAATTAAAAGAAAAATTCATTTAGAAAAGAAAATTACCCGTGGGTTTTCAATAAAAACTCCATTCGCATACTAAATTGATTACTTCCTTTCATAAAATCAGTGAGATTCTGTAAGAGTTATGATACAAGTCTGCTTACAGCATAAACTTATATTTGAAAAATATTAATTGTCATTGAGAGCGGACAAAAAACGCTAGCCGTTAGTTGAATCCTTCGAACTTCAGGGCGTGTCTAGTATACAATTTATTATTTATAACTTGTTCAAATTTTGAATAAAATCCGACAAAGGGAAGAATGTTTGACTGTCTGTCTGTGTATTCGACACGATAGCTCAAAAATGCAACAAGCTAGAAAGATGAAATTTTATAAACGGTTTTATAATGCAAATATAGATCTGTACCGACTGTAACATATGTCCCTTCCGACACCTGACATTGATTTAGGACTAGGTGTGTTCGTTCCCAGGGCCCTGCTCATTTTGAGATTCATCTGAACAATGGACACCTGCCCTTACCTTTCATACTGACGATTTCTTCATTCACCTGAAGTCCTTACCCCTCTATTGACGGGCTACTGCCTTTCATTACAGAACTTTGGTGTGCGGTGTAGAGCTTTCATCTACCTATTGCACGTAATTTGGCAACAGGTGTTTATTGTGCAGACAAGTGTGTTCCCGTGATAAAGCAAAGTTGTTTTTTTTTTTACTGTTGAGATGTAAGGTCGGAACTGAACAACTAATGAGGAGATGAAAACCCGACAGCCAAACTGGTTGGTCGTATTCCACGGAAGTACAAATTGGACATTTTTGCGAAACTCGCTGATTCTTTTACCAGTGAATGGACACCCCGCCTTGGGGCTTACTTTATTATTTCATTATTAATGAATATATTTAATGTTTTATTTATAAATTTCTATATTTACGCCAGATGAAATCCCAATAAATTAAGTTAAATTTAACTTAGCTGTGAATGTTCTTTTAGCATAACTGCAAGACGTTACGCAGCATTTCAGACTAAATCCGTCAACGGATTGAATGTCTCTCGTTCTTTCAAGTTCTGCCTTTGTAAACTCATCCACTCAAAAGCGCAATAAGCTAGATGGATGATTATCATTACACTGAAATTGTAGACCAGTGTCTCATTTTTGGCTAGATCCGTCAATGAGTGGACGGTCTTCTGTTTTTCTGCCCGTATGTATATGAACGCAGTAACATAAAAAGGGTACTCCGTCAAAATAGCCCAAGCCATTAATAACCCCGACATCCTAGACAAAATAGCCCAAGACAAAATAACCCAAATTCAAATTGTTAATGACATTAAAACGCATTATATTGTCGGGCTATTTCGTCTTGGGATATTTTGTCGGGTCACGTTTAAAAACAGTGGGATTGGTCTCCCCTAAACTTTCTCGCATACTTCACTAAAAGATGACATTTTCCCTCTTCCTAGGATAGCCATAAGTCTCGTATATACGGGACTGTCATCGTATTTCACTATTCAGTCCCGTATTATTATTTATTCCGTTTTCTTCCTAAACTTTGTGTCATTAAAATTTTAAAATGGCTTGCGCCCAATTTTATAATTTTGTGAAAGAAGAAAATGATATAATTATAGAAGGTAAAATCAGCTTTAAAGTGTGACTGGGCTAAGGATTAGCCTCGCATCTTTTTTTGTTATTCTACGTATTAATTTTATAAGATTGCTTAAACATTATTGATTTTTTATCAGAGTAAAATACGCTAAATACGTACCCATTCTATTCATGATTTATTTATTTAGCATCTAAATGTCCCGTATCAATGCTTGGCAATTATGGCAACCTAGCTTTCACAGCGTCGATAAAAAATTCCAAACTACTGTAACCCAGAATGCAATGTTTATCCACATGTTTCCTTCAGCGCGTGTCAAGATCACTCGTGCCAAGATGCAAATAGTGCGCTTAAGTAAGAAAATTGAATAAACAATTTGAACGCCTTTTTTTAACCGATTGAAACAAAAATTGGACACAAATCAACAATTAAGGTTGAAAGGCCACATACCAAATTTCATTTATATAAGTCCTTGTGTTAAGGAGTTATAATTTATCCAAGTATGTGATTATACAGACCGACAGACGGTCAATCCTTTGACGGATTTGGCCTAAACTTTTATATGGACCTACGCTCCTGATGATAAAACTGTGTACAAAATTTTGTCTATCTAGCTATTCAAGTTTCTGAGTTATAGTGTTCACATGAACGCGGACAGACTGACAGTCAGACTTTCCCTACACAGATTTTATCCAAAATTTGATAAAAACCTACAAATTATATGCCAAGATCACATTCCAAATTTTATCGCCGTAGTTCTAATAGTTTTCGAGTTATCGTGTTCACAGACACGCAGACAGACAGATATAATTCTAAAGTTGTGTTTTTCGGACTCAGGGAGATTGAACACGTGGAGATTCGTCAAAATCTCGAGTTCGAATTTTTTGAAGATTACAATACTTTCTCTTTATCTACTACGTATACGAGAAAGTAACAAAAGAATCAACTATGCATGATACATGCTCTTGACACAAAATTATAGAAATTATCAGAATTACAGGCCCACAATATTCTTAATTGTACTAAGCAGCTAAACACAATACGAGTCGTGTTCTGTAAGAATGCGAAAAAGTGGAGGAGAGAAATTCTCGCAGTTCTATTTTACGAAACTATAGATGAATAAACCTGAAAATAAACGGAACGGAAATGTAAAAATGAAGTTTATGGATTGAGAAAGATACTTCATAGCATATATGTATTATGAAAACTTTTAATAAATATACGTTTGGAACCAGAGCGATTATTTTATTTTCAGAAGATAAATTTTCATCTAAGTAATTACTCTGATAATTAACTCTCGACTGCGAAGAGTTGCCAGAGTTGTATTAAAAGCTTTATATTACAATTCTGCAACTTGATGTGGATTATTTCTTTAATGAAATATAAACCAGTTTTGTACGCCCACTGAAATAAATAAAAATTCCAAGAAAGTAATTTTTTTTAAACAAATGGCAATTTACTCTCAGAGACGAAAATACTAGTTTTACCCTAGTGAGATTTCGAAATTAATTTCCATGACTAAAATGAAACTAAACACTTCAAAGAATAAATAATTATGAATATAAAGCATAAGGAACAGTAATTGCTTTTAGCATTACAATTATACACTTTCACTTCTAAAAGAGCACTTCTCTCTGTTTTAACTTAATGGGAAAGCTGTTTTCTATAAATTAAAAACGACAAGATCATTAATCAGTCGAATATCTTTCTCCATTATTCTGTTTATTTTCAAAACGTGTACGATCGTATTACTTCGAATAAAAAGGAGCGAGATTTATTTATCCTAGGATATTATTCAGAACAATAGTGAAACAGAGAGGATTAGATTCTTACAGTAATATTCAGTTCTTGAATACTATTGACTCGAATAATAATTTACGAATTGTTAGCTTCTGTTAAAATCAAGTTTAGGATATGTATTTTTTAAATAACTATTCGAATTGTTTTTAATAGATTTATCTTAAGGTGAAATCTCTATTTCAGAAAAACAGCATTATTTTTAAAACGCATAACAGCTACTTTTTATTTTTGTATTATAAATTGCAACATTTAACAAAAAGTAAGAACTGATAGGAATTTCATAAAATTATTTTGATCAAATAAATTATACTATATGAACAAATATGTTTTTCTTACAATCATATAATATTATATACTGAAATCCACACTAAGGACAGGCGCATGCGCACCATCAGTGAGGACAGCGCCACCGTGTGGTGTGAACTGTGACGAGCCAATCTGAGCTTAAATACGATGAGTGTGAAACTGTATCTAAATCCCCAAGACTAAAATTTTCTTCATTATTAATTGATAAACTAAATGTTTGCCTGTTTTATGTGTTCTATGCTTTTGTTATATGAATGCTTAATATAAATGTAATAAATTTTAATATTTTAAAAGCGATTGCTGTGTCATAAATCTTATATAATAAATTATATTTATCATAATAAATTGTTAATTCCTCCTGTGGCAACATTTATAAAATTTTATAGTGATGGTAGTTTTAATCCTTATAAAAGCTTTTTATATCGTGTCGGCTTTCACGTTGTTCCTTTATTTAAAAATTAATGAGAAATTTTATTTTATTTATACATTTCATTTAGTTAAATTTTAAGTATTTATAAGATTTATAATAAAATTAGGTTAGGTTAGGCTTTGAAGTTCGAGCAAGAAGAGCCTTGTCATAAATTAAATTCTATATTTTAAATTAAATGACAATACAATTTTTTTATTCCAAAAAAATGATATTGAGCGTAATAATCCTGGAGTGAAAAAAAGTCCACTTTGTATCTTTTAATCCCTAGGCAAAAGCATATATTTTCTGCAACTCAACATCCTTTTTAAAGGGAACATCACATAAGATTATTTTAAATTAAGTCTTCCTTTTCACTGAAACAGAATCGATGCACTGTTTTTTCCCAGCCTCTTTTTCATATTAAATTTAGACTGCAGTTCTCTTCTTTCTTTTTCTTATCTTAGAGCTGATAGTAAAATTCTTAGCCTGCAGGAACGCCATGATAAGGTAACTGTCTTTCCGCATATAAAACGTCAAAGATGCATTCGAAAATGGCGTTAGCAAAAAGCTATTACCATTTGCATGAATGAAAAAATGGCTCGTATTTCGTAGTTCAACAGAATAATTTCGCCGTTGCGGAAGCACAGACGACGTTGTTAGGCTAAGTTTGCGACTTGGGAAACTCTCATTTTATTTGAATGAGAATTCGGAGACGGCGAGGATCGGAAAATGTATCTCATATTTTAGACTTTCTGCTCATTCTTTTGAAAAATTATTTGATTACTTTTCTCAAGAAAAGACGCATTATTGGTGGCAGAGAATTTAATTTAATCCTGGATTCATCGTCTTTTAACCCCTTAACTGTTCTGTTTCCTGTACTGTGTAATTAGATGATAAATTCTGTTTTAGGAACTTGCTTTTGTATTGAAACAACTTAGAGTCCAGAATACTTAAAAGTTTTGTGGATTCCAGGTACATTTTGTGCCATGAATGCCTTAATTTTAATTCTAATATATTGAAAATATGATAATTCGATTATGATGCATGGCATAAAAGTTTCATGGTTTGCAACACGAATTTTACTTTCATTTACAAGGCTTTTGATTTTAATTTTATTATTACATTAAGTATAATATTTAATGCTTTAGATTACGTCTCTGATAATTCAATAAAATAATTATAGAAGCAATTAGCATATTTTGTAAGAATTTGATACTAACCAATCTATGTCAATGGTAAGATAATTAATAAAGATGCAATAAATACATATTTACAAAAAGAAATATGGTGGTAGGAAAGAAAATGTGTGAATTTGGAGGATTTCTAATGTTCATTAAAATTTTTTCAGTGCTCAAAGTCAGCTTGCGGTACATAAAACGAGTTATAATTATAATAGTTTAGTATTAAAAGGTTTTAGAAAAAGTTGAAATAAGAACAATTATTCCATCGATGCACTAATATCTGCCCTTAAAATGTCGACCGAAAAATACTTATTTGTAATAAAAATACAATTATCTAAGTAGAATATTACACTGCGCTTTTTTCGTACAGATATATATAATAATACTGTTTGAGGTGTGTATTACAGAAGTGAATCATCCAGAATTATTGCATTATGTTCAGCTGACCGTGATGAGAATTGTTGTTAAATGCGTTAAGATTTTATTCAAATCCATTATATACCAAACTTAAATAAGAATACAGATGAATAGTTTTATTTGAGGTGTCATTATCTATATTTTATTTAGCTGAAAAATATAAACTATATATTTTGCGTTATGAGAATAACACTTATATTCACTTCGTAATCGTTCGTAAAATCCGCACAAAACTCATCATTTTGTTTCAACTTCCCTTAAATTTTAAATTAACACTTTACTCTCTTGTTCCTAAACAATAATATAAGCAAGCCTCCTATAACAAGACATTAAGATAACAGGGTTTCAAATAACACGGTGATAAACTCGCTCAACCTTCTGATATCACGGTTACAAAGCACGACTTATCATGGACCTTCCTCAAATAATATGGGATTTTCAATCACATATCTTGATTTTTCTAAGCGTGTTTATTTCACATAACGAGGTTTCGAGACAAATGTAACGGATTAAATGTTTTGTAGGAGGTTCAAACTTAAGTGATTTCAGAAATTTAACTGATATTTCGCACTATTTAAAGAAACATTTACTATTATTATTAAAGAGGCATTACAGCTTCTCTGGGCATGCGCTGTCTTCATAACAGCAAGTTCCACCAGCTTAATTTCACAGGAAGCCTTATACTCAATTTGTTCTCTCTTGTTGCCAGGATAGTATGCCTTGAAACATCGATGCATGCCTTCGGTGAAAGTGAAATGGAATGTTCCATTTCGCATCATTAACGTATGCATATGTGCAGACTTGAATAGTGGCATCCACTTTCACCTGCTTATCAGAAATTCATGAATTCTGCACGAGATATTCTGTTCCGTTCTGCAGAACAATAGAGTGCGATAAGATATTATGTGTTAAAGAGAAATTTTTCTGTTTAGAAATTCCGTTTCAAATCTGCTAGCAATAATCATAACGAAGAATAAGAAAGAAGCATTATCAAATTATGTCTTTCGTAAGTTCGAAAATCCTTATACATAAAACAATTTTATTTCCATTGCATGGCGAAGGCATGGTATGCTCTTCAATTTCAATTAGAAAAATGCTGCAAGATTTCGAATGCTAATCGTTAAGCTACGAATAATTATTAGGATGGTCGTATTTATATAATATGCATGGAAGGAAAGGTATAACGAAGGATGCTCTGCATAGTACAGATAATAAATAAAGTTTTTCTAGCAAGAAATCGAGTTATCTTGTCATCTGAGTTCGAGGCCTCGGAAAATTGCTTTCTTTTCAGACTTGACTCAGTCAAAGCCGAATATGTTCTAATAGTCTCCAAGAACAATGTGCAAACAGTGATTATTTTTAGCAACCTTATAATTTTAAAAACCCTGACATTTTAAAATTATATTCAATATATTGTTATTCTGATAAATAAGTATTAAATTGCATTCAGCAATTTATTTCAAAATGACAGTAATCAAACACAAAGAATTTATTTGAATTTTTTTGCTGGTTGTCAATACCTGAATATCATACCTTCTAAACATTGCTCGAATCAAATTTTATATTAAAATGGTAATAGATTAAGAGAGATGTTTGATTTTTGTTGATAATAACCAATATCTGAATATAATATATACTAAATATTGCTCTAACGAAATTCAGTTTATCCCGAAACGACGATCTAGCAAGAGAAATCCATTTGATATTTTTGATAGTACTAGAAACATCTGAATGTAATATAATCTAAACACTGCTGGAATCAAATTCAGCATTGCAATTCTTTTCAGTTAAATATCTTTTTACCTTATCAGTTTGGTAATTCTGGTAAAACGTTTACTCCTCCTTGCCAACGATGAAAGGCTACTTTTGAGAATAAAAATAGCTGCCCTCAAGGAAGCTTATTTAGTTGAATTACTTTTATTCAGGCATGATAAATAATTCTTCTAGTTAATCATATCTCGCGATGGCAACCGTGAATACCATAGGTAAAAACACTCCATTTTCTGGTAAGCAATCGCGCGGAGATAAAGCAATCAAAGGAAATCAAGTGCTTGAATATTCAGAGCCTTAACGAACCAACTCCAAAGCAACGCGGAAGTAATTTCGGAACGTTGCATCTGCCCTTGAGGCTTTTCACAATCCCAGGATATAGCACATTGTCTATCATTAATAATAAATTAAAGAATGCATTAGTGGAATTCCCTTTGTGAAAAGAAGGAAGCTTTCCAAAAATGAACAAGTTTTATCGGTGATGATGATAGGGAGAATGCATCTTGCCCGTGGGGAAATTTTTAAGAATGTTAGGGACTGACTCTTCAGCCTAGCATTCATTATTAAAGTGTCGCATGATTAATATCATTGAAGCCGTTCTTGAGGAAGGTCAGACGGTATGCTAGTAAATATTTATCTTTGTTGGGTGTTTAGAATAGCTCTCGACGAGCTGTTTAAGAAGGAAGGTAAATCTTGCAATTCATTAAAATCGCGGAAGTTCCTGTAGCTTTGCGACGTTCGGTTCATAATCTAATAGTTGGCGTGGCTCTTTACTTGTTTTCGAAAGATGATAAATGGGTATTCAAAAACTGGTGATACAATGTTTCACTTTTGACATAAAGTTAATGTGAATGTTGCTGAATAACGTCGCGGTGAACACATAATGTCAACAGCGACATTTGTTATAATATAACTCGAGCATTATAAGCGCAAAGAAGAGTACAAGAACTGACAGTTCTTGTTTATCATTTTATTTTACTTAACCAAAAGAGTCAAGGCAATTAAGCGCCGTTCTATAAGTAATTTAGATAGCTTCCCATGTGTCTCACGCATTTATAAGACATTATTCATCTTAGAAGTTGTCCAAAAATTTATATCACGTTCATTAAATACTTACATCAGAGAATTTTCTCAAAATTAATTGCATGGTTAATGTGAGAAGACATGATAATTTTAATACCAATAGTTGATCAAAGTGCATATTTTTTCTTCCTGCAGTTTCCTTTAACTGTTGTTTTCAATCGTGTTTCTTGATTGAAAAATGATGCAAAAATTATGCGCATACTTATAAGAAAGGCAATCAGAGATGGAAATTTCAAATTTCATTGAAAAAGATCTGTTTATTTATTTATTAAACATTTGTTTTATGTATGTGAATATGATAGAAATACAGTGTAAGATGAAAAAAACAGTGTAAAAAGACTAAATTGAATTATTATGAAGCAGGAATTTATTGCTGAAAATGTCCCACAAGATCAGGATCTTGTATTATTTAACACAAACCATATTGTTTTATTACTATGTGATGAGGAAACCAAAATATTTCAATGATTGAAATTTGAAATGCTATCTAAAGAAAACCCGACTATCTAATAAGTCTCATTTAGTGATCAGTTTCATTTCAACTTTTTTTATTGGGCACGATAAAAAATTTTATGATCTATGAAAAAAAGATTTTAGAACTCATTTTTAATGTAATAGGACATTTTAATGTTTCACATAAATTCTATACTGTTTTAATATTATAAGCATTCTACACTGTTTGAAAGACCATGCTTATTGTATTCTTTAAACTAGCCGCCTTCGGCGACCGCCGGGAATATAATTTCAAGTGAATCTCTTATACATAATTTGATATTCATGGTTCCCTTAACAATTTTAAATTTCAAATTGTGATAGACATTTAACCCATGTTCTTCCAGTAGCTTTGCACCTCTTATGTTCGTTCTCTTCTTGAAAGTCCCTAATAGAGTCAAGTGACTGTCTGTGTCATGTAACATCAAATTGCACATTGTCGACATCAACTTCACTCTTATTCCTCTTGCAAAATACGCATTTGATTTTAACTTTAAAATGGCGCTGCACATTTTACTTTCAGCTGCATGTTAGCTGGTTGAAAATAAGCTGATTAAAACACAGCATTAAACATTAAGATATTACCTTAGCTTTCAACAAAGATAGAGAAACACGCAAATAAATGTCGGTTTAAACAATGAAAACTATTTGAATTGCGTTGCAACAATGAAAAGCATTGTTGTAAATTATGCCAAAAAATATTTTCAAAAATTTCGATATTTTCAGAAACATCGTACGGCAACTTGATTGATATCATTGAAAAGGTAATTTTTTGCACTTTTAGATGATTTTTCTGCTGTAATATTTTCGGAATTTGTTAAGGAAAAACAGCAAATTTTGCTTAATTTTTAATTAATTAAAATTCTGATTAAAATTTCAAAAAGGTCTCCGAGATGCACATTCCCACACTCCAAAGTATGTTTGTGCCGAATTGCGTAGCTCTGCGTCCAGTGGTCTACCCTGTAGAGCGCCAACACACACACATTCTCCTTTATTATTAGTAGAGATAATTTTTCACAGACCACTAAAAAATCTCATCTTATGTGTAATTTCTTGATATTTGTTGCAATGTGAAGCATTTATTAAAGCTCCATATTGTTATGAATTAGACCATCTGCTTCCTGTTATAATTTTGAGAAGGATATCTAAATTGTATCCTAATGTGGGCTCATTTATCACTTAACTGAAGATACGTTTCTATATTTGCTTTTCGAATGACATTTCATTCAACAGCTTTGGTTATATAATGTGCGTTACTTGCATTAAACAAGCTTAGGAGTTTAGATAGATCTGATTTTTGAAATAGTTTTCTAGGGCCTTTTAAAATCAGATTTCACCATTTCTATTAGTTGCACTTCTTTTTTTACATTTTAATTACTTTAAAAGAAGAAAACAACTGTATTTTATTGACTTTTTGTCCGTTTAATTAGTAACTTAAGTTATTGGTAAAGTTAATATAGTATGGTTATTTTTGGCTTTTCGCTAAATTTCTACATTGCGCTTGAACATATATAAATATTGCTTCGTGATGTCCTCATAAAAAAATTGCATGGAATTTAAAATATAAAGTTCATTCCAAATAGCACAAAAAGTGTGCAATATTATTACGGTATTCTTTAATGTCGTGAATATTAAACATTACATTGAAAAGTCTTAGCACTTGTCCAGTATTCTTGCGGTGCTAGAATAGTGCTTTCACATTATATGTGAAATTCATTGGAAGTTTAAAATATATAGTTTCCAATTGGTTTTATTAACATTTCGATTTTCTTTTAAGCAAACACTTTTGAATAGTTGTTTCCATCTGATTCATGACTTTTGAGCAACTTAAGAATTATGAAGAATAAATTGAAAGATTTAAATTCAATCCTCATAGAACAAGTCTAAAGTAAGATTATTTATTTTCTTCATAAAAAAAATTAACGAATTTTCAGCGAATTGGAAATTTGAAAAATATTTGAACTATATTCGTTTTATATTTAGCCAATATAAAAAAATTACAAGTGAAAGACTAGTTTTCATCTGAAAAAGTAGAAAGAAAATTATTTCTCAAAACTGTAAAATAGATAGATATAAAAATTTGAAATTCATTTTCCAGTTATTCGTATCATTTTATTCGGAACTAAAAAAATAGATTCGAATTTCTTAAGTGGCAATAGCAGCATTCAAATGAAGTGGAAATATTCCAGTATAAAACTAGAATTTCACGCATGCTGGATCTGTATTTTATATTCCTAGTTTTTACGCGTACTTTTTGAGCAGTCCATTCAATTTAAAGAGTGGTTCAGAAATACCACTTAAATGAAAATTTAGGCTATTCATTGGACAAAGAAATAATTATTAAAATGAAAAAAAATTTTATTTTTGAATGTTATTGAATTGACAGATAGTGAACTCTTTGATAAATTACTTTCCTTCTTTTATTTTTGGAAGGAACTTCCTTGTTTCCTGCTTCATTTTTGGGTCTAATATGATTCAGAAATGTTTTCAATCTATTCATATATCCATTGCAACTGTGTATATAATTTCCTTCAAACACCTACAGTAGTAATTTGAAAATAAATTGTTTCTTCATTGGTTATGCTTTAAAAGTAAAAAATCATACCTCTTTTATTTTATTATCTTCTTTTAAGAAAATGATAAATTGCTATAGTGAAAATTTTACCTACTTAACTTAGACAAATATACTGAGAAAACTCTTTACTTTCTTGGATCTGCTTTAAAATTCTATATTATTCTCAACTATTACTGAAAAAATAGAAATCAGAAATCTTAACTTCAACTAATTCAAACCAGTATCATTTATCAATCGAAAAGTTAATTTCATTTAAAAGGAACTATCGTAATTTCTCATTTGTATCTCAAACTATTTTTCACGCTGTAATCTCCGTTTACTCGGCGGCAACTAAGAAAAAATTTATAAAATCAATCCTCCTATTAATCATCTGAAATTTAAATTACTGATTCATTCCTATTAGTATTTTAAAGTATTTTTAATACGCTTTTATACGTAAATTGAAAACACTTTCATATGAGAAGAATTTAAATTTCGTTTCAGCACTCAAAAAACAAATTAGTTTTGTTGCAGTGATACCAATTACAATCCCGATGTCAATTTTTTTTAAAAAATTAGAAATAAAAAATGCAATTCCATTAAAAGTAATGAAATTAGCGCATTTCAAAAAAGGAAAGAAGAATGTTTTGAAATTCCATTCCTCTCTAACGATTTTCAATTTATTCTGAGACAGAGTTTAAAAACAGGAAAGTTTTTCCGTTTAAAAGGTTTTTTTGCTTCCGTTTAATAATTATTATAGCAGATATTGATTGAATCAACATACTTTCTCTTAAAGAATTGCTGCATCGCTAGCATATTGATGAATGCGATGTTAAAGAAAAATATTTTCACTAATTTCCTTTTTCTCTTTTTTAACTGATTAACTTCCTATTTTTATTTTGATTAACTTTCGAGATTAAGAATTTTTCTTTCTTATCTTGGATTCACTTTATCATTTATTCGAATATACCTAGTTAATTTGTAGCAAATCTGTTCTAAAAGCAATTAAGAATTCTGAAAGCTTTTAGAATATCCTCTTAGAATAACATCCAGTCTTTTCTTCCATACAAAGTTTTCTAATGTGATAAAAATGAATCAAGAATGATTCCTTTAAAATACATATATACTGGAAATCATTTGCAATTTTTATTAAATTCTTTAACGACCTATATAAACATTTGACAACACTATTTTATTACATATTATAGTCTGAAGATAAATTTGTTTTTATTGAGATAAAAATTTAGACTTTTTTGATTTTCCAACATGGTGAATGCAATTGAATAAAGAACAGCCATTAAGTTTTTTTTGCGATGCAATTTAAACTTCAAAATCCTTTGAAGTGTTGCAAAAAGCCTTTGAAGACGATTGTTTATCAAAAAAATCCCTTTTCGGCAAGCTTGAAAGCAAAGGTAGATTCCTTTACGTTAATGTTACAAAAGTAATGAAATATTACGTATTGGTCAATACAGACATAGCCAATGACTTTATTGTTTCTACACATTGCAATATTTACTCTGTGATTCTTTGTGTGTGTGTGTGTGCGTTTTCATGACATTTAATTTTTTACTATATCAAGGTTTTATCATTCCATTTTTCATTCCAAAACGTTATGATAGATTTTTCGGTCAGTACATTGGTAATTTTTTTTAATATCTCAACACATAATCATTCAACATGTAGGAGTCATAAATAAATAAACAACTCAGCAGTGCAAATATCTCCTAGATAACATTAAGCCAGCCTATCTGAAACAGTAGCAAGAAATTGACACTTGACACAGATGAAGAACTACTCTAGATTTAAAAATCAGTTTATTTAATCTAGGTTACCATATAATTATGCGAACGTTGCTTTGTTATATGCTAAAATCACATGACTTGAAACATTTAAACATTACTAGAATGTGCTCAATTAGAGAACCCCCTGGTTACAGAGATAATAGTCACTAAATTCTTAACACAGAAGAAAATAAAAATTATTAAACATTGTGAGTTCCTAATTTAATACGTGTGTTTAAAGCATAGCATATTTATTGTTCGCTCCAACTACTAGTTTGGCTCCTTTTCTAATTTATAGCAACCCTTTGACGCTGCCATCCTGCATCTCTGTCAGAGTTAGAAGAAGTTGTTTGGTTTTCATGTTTGCAAGTGGTATGAGCATCGGAGCTCGCCTATGTATTTCACATCATGTTTTTATTAGATATTGAAACGCATATCTACTCTACCACATGAATAACGCATTGGATTATACATATTCAAAATTGTTTTAGTATTTCACAACGCATTCACTTCATGTGTGACATCGCA
>BGPR01012729.1:0-24684 GCA_013235015.1 Araneus ventricosus | reverse complement strand
ATGGTATGAAATGTTTAAAGAAGTAATCAAGTTAATGCTGAAAGTTTCCTTTGATTATAGAAGTGATGTGCAGTATGATTTTCTACAAACTTGCAAAATTGCCAGAGTAAAGAAAATCATTTCAGTGTTTCGTGGCGTTTGCGTGAATTCCTTTATCGAAAGCGATCTCAATTGCGTCGAAATATTTCATTAGTTTTGCCCTTTGATAATGCGTTTTCTCATAGTGTAATTATTATTAGCGAATTTTGACAAACAAATTCAACAAATATGACTTCATAAGCTTCGTATTCACCTGATAAGGCACTGTGTGACTTTTCCTTATTTCCACAGTTCAAACTGCCTTTTCATGCTTCTTTTTTGAGTCTATTGATGCAATAAAAGAACAATTGCTACGAACCATGAAAGGGTCTCACGAAAACGACTTTAAGGCATGTTTTTAAGGCGGAAAAAACTTTGCCATAAATGATTTGAAGTAATAAAAAATAAGCAATATTTGAAGGAGATGTAATAAATATTGACCAATAAACTGACACTTTTTATTTTATGATAGCATTCCCGATACTTTTTGATTACAAGTAATGCATATAATAACCTCCCTTTTCCGATTCTAGTAACAATTTTTAAATTAGAAATAAATGACAACTTGCTTTGAAATTTATGTGCTTGTAAAGCACAATTTGTGATTTAACGAATCATTTCATTTACTTAATATTTCGTCGTGAATGAAGATTAAAATTTACGGTAGTTCATGACCGAGTTTCAATAAGAAAGAGGTGCTGTTAATAATATTAAAAATGAAGGGTATCAATCACAATTTACCCAATAATTCAGCGTGTATAAGAAAAGATATTTAGCGAAATATATCACTAATTCTCGTAAAAGAAATCTTTTACTGATAATAATATAAATAATTATGGTTATTGGATTTATTTACTATTTCTTCATCGATGTTTTAAAGTAACGGAAAACAACACTTCATAAATCAAGTTGTCTTTACAAAATACGTGCCTTTCTTTTCCAATACATTTTTTCTTTCTCTGATGGAATCTTACGTATTTAGAGCATTCGTGGCATCGATAAGAAACAGCAGGCAGTACTTTTTTCTTAAATATCAGTCAAGTTTTCTCTCCTTAAACTTCCAAATAAAAATCACCGAAGGAGAAAAAATCATGGCGCTATAAGCTCAAAGTGAAATATTCCAATATTGATACTTGATCTTAAACGTCATTCATTTTTCGATTCAATAAAAAGTGGCCCCCTGCTATCTTATTACTACGGCTGTCATACACTTTTTGTGCTTCCATGAGCACCTACTAACGCTCAGACTGAAAAATCACGCTGAAAGAAGACAAAAGGCTCGTCAAATTCGTGGAGAAAGAAATAAAACGAAGGGAAATGCCCTTTTTCGACTGGAATTCCATGAAATAATAAACAGAAAATAATTTTAAGATCTGGCAGTGGAGCCGAGGGAATACCCGTGCGCCATTTTCAAAGCTTTATATTTTCATGGCTCCGTTCTTTGTTCTTGAAAGAAATGAAATTGTCAGGGAAAAAGCACTAGACGGCTGATACTTTAGCCTTCAAACCGGGCGACAGGTGACAATTCGATTTGAGAGAGGTTTTTTTGCCTTGAAACGTAAGCTATTTACCGAGCTGGGGATCGTGAATCTGACACAGAATGCCGTTCCAGTCTGAAGGGGAATAATAAAGTTTTCGCGCCCGTTTTTCTTTCCTTTCGTCGAAGAAGAAGAGAAGGGGAAGGTTTTAAAAGTTGTAGCGTAAAATGCATGTTCATTTTCTGATTTTGTTTCTGAATTTATTTAAAAATGCTTCAAATTTAAATCATTCTTTGCTATTTATATGTCTAAAAGCGTAATGTATACTTCGCGTAATATAATAGTATTTTACTTTCAAGACAATGCTCTGCAGAAAAAAACTTTCATCCATTAAACCCAACTGCAATAACAAGAGGCAGAATGGTTAAAATAGATTATGGCAAGCAGTTATTTGCTAAATAAAGCAACACGCAACAGAGACTGTCACAAAAACTTCATAGATATTAAAGCAATATGTATACACAAATATATACTCATAAAAATGCGTAATCACATATTTCATGATATTACAAAATTCAAATCGCGTTGTTGTTTCGAACGGGCAATCAATAACTGGTAGCTAATTAGTGAGTAAATAATTTTCTACCAATCATCTCTTATCCCACTATCATAAGGAGAAAATCCATGAAAGATACATGAAAAAAAAATTTCTTGAAAACGAATACCCTGAAGTTTTGAAATAGTACCATGATAGCGAAACTTCGATAAATGTATTTTATCATAATTTCTTATGAAAAACGGATTAATCTTGACAAGTTTAACAGCAAATTCATGCCAACTTTCCCAAGGCGTTCAACAGAGACTAATTAATATCTTGATGAAAAATACATTACTGATGTTCTCAGAAGAAAGAAATTTGAAAAAGAATAAAGATTATTTTTTGAAAAACTACTTTTCAATGATGTTAGAGCTATTATAGCGGTTAAAAAACTAATACGAGTGGTCCACTACTTTCTTTAAAATTAAGATAAAATACAATATTATTTCAAAACAGAAATTAACACTTTAAGCCAATCTAAAGAGATATTTATAATTTTTCAAATGAAATAAAGTTCAGAGAAATTAATTGCATAAACCCTCTAGCAATTGTTACCGTCTTCAGTCCAATTTAATATTTTTTCATAAAAAAATTAAATACTGAAGAAAACAATTTATAAATATTTCATATTTAAAATTTATTATTCATTTCATCCATATTAATGAATGAATTAATTAATTTCATTCAGATCAATTAATTAAAATTATTAATTGATTTTTTAATTCCAGATCATAATATCATCGACGAACATGTGAGAGCAATATGAGTGCAAGTGATGACATCTATTGATAATTAAAAGCAAATTATGAAAAAGTCAAATGGTATCACCGCGTCAGACAGGGCTATCAATAGAAATCTGATTGATGAAGAAATATTTAGCTTTTTTTTACATGATTGAAATGCACAGTCAAAGAAGAATTATCTGCCCAAAACGATATATTTTCCCCCACGTTTTACATATTACTACTTTTAGTTTTACATTCCAATACGGTGAAAGCCATATTATTCATTCTATTGCAGCTTTGAATGAAATTATAAATAAATTTTGTGCCACTTTCACTAGATCTAGATATAAAAGGGAGAAGTTTAGAAGAAGTTCATCTGTCACAATGCCATTTTTATTTAGAGAATTTACTTTTCTCCTGCATTTAAAGTTAATTAGTTACTGGTATAAAGCCATTTTGCGCGGTAACTTCATATAAACGCTAAACTACTTAATGTTAAAAAGCGGAATAAATAAAAGTTTTCTCACATTTGCAAGTGCATTCCACGAAAATTTGGGATTCGAAATTAGAAATGTTTCAAAAACAAATTCTGTCTTTTAATGAAACGTCAAATTACGTACCACAAAGAAATAACACCAAACAAGAAAAAAAACTAATTTCAAATGCTTTTAAGTCACTAAACGACGCGCAAAGAACGATATCGGGTCATTAATTTTTCTGTTAATCATAACAAAAGCTCCAAATCAAGACAATACAACACTCCAGCTAAAAGAGCAAACCCAGAACAACTCTCTCGGAAATGTAACCAACAACTTTTAAAATCCCGAAGAGAAGAACTTTGAAGAAAATTTAATAAAAGAACGAGCTTAAAGCTTTAATCAGAAAGTTTTCCAGAAACTTTTCTGGCAAAAGGATTCCAAAGAAAATGCAATTAAAAAGTCCTTAATGCTTAGTTTATACGCCTGAAGCGTAAAGGATGCTGCTACACGGCTGGAATTTCCAGGGCTTTGCTTTCTTTTTTCTTCTCATCAGATATTTGCTTTCTGGTAATACCATGTTTTTCCGTCCTCTTTCATTTCTGGGGCTCTAATGATCTTCCCACCCCCATGCAAGTGTAATGTCATCCATTTCTTCCTTAATGTATCACTAAAAAGGCTGTTTTAAAATATTCCGAGAATTTGGCTTTAGTTTTACATTTTCTTTTATAATTTAAGTCTTGATGATGAAAGTTAAGCGCATATGAAGAAAAGAAACCTTCCCAAACAGAATAAACAATCCATCGGGATGAAAAAGAGCACAATATGCAAAGTTGTTGTTGTCACACACCATGTTATTACTCGATCGTTATGCGCTGGTACCTTCACTTTTCTTACTCGCAAAGAATCTCTTCTTTTTCTTTTGCTTTTACACGTTTTCTTTCTTTCTTTTCTCTACCTTTATTTACATATCTCCATTACTATGCATTCGAAAGAGAGAGAAATCTTTATTTTGTTTTTTATTGTTTTGTCCCCGGGGGAAAGGATTTTGTCTTTCTAAGCTTTTGATAAATGATTTCAGAGCTTTGCTTTACGTTTGAAATTGCCTTATTAGGAATCTGTACAACCACGCACAGATATTGAGTAGGATTTACACTAGGATTCGCCGGGATTTTATCTCTCTGTCTGTGAAAGAAATTAATCTCAATAATGCTTCTTCGTTTCATGTTTGAATTATTAAAGGCTTTTCATTTCTTAATGACGCAATTTAATGATGATTTTGTAAAAACAGTTGTAAACAAGAAATTAATCGAAAACAAAATGATCCAGAAATTTATAACCTAGTGCTATTAGAGCTAATGATGTTTATAAAAAGAATATTACCGATTTTTTTCCCCAAAAATTGTGTTTATTTATTTTATTTAAACTATATAGCACGATTTGGTTCATTAAAATACAAAGAATGTTTTATAATCATGTCGAGAATTCATAGAATGTTTCTAAATGTCTATTATTTACTCATTCTGAGTTTAACTCATTTAATTGATTAAGGTTTTAAAAAAATTCGCAAAAACCACTAACATAGAATTTTAAATCAATTAGCTATAACTTGATCTAAAATCAATAATGAATCAATTTTCAATTATAAACCTGGAATAAATTTTCGAGTTTTCACCTTTCTTATAAAATCGTTACTTTTACTAGTTTGTATGTATGTAGCGACATGAATAGCAAAAAATTTGGTTTCTTTAAATTTGATCAATTAAGAACATTCAGTTTTGTTTCGCTCTTAAATAATTAACGAACCAATTTCTATTTATCCATCTAATTCTGATTTCTGATTAAAGATAGCATTGCAAAAGAAATCATATATTCAGATATAACTAAATGAAATAAAATTTATAAAAATCATTTTTTACAATTTTTATTAAGGTGCTAAAAAGTAGAATTTGTTATCTTAAATATTATTACCTTTTTGTCTTGTATTTATATATGATTACAATAAATATCAAAAAATTTAAACCAATTTTTGTTGAATTTACTACCAGGTGGCGCCACGCGAATGGAATCAAAATTTAATTAAATCAATCGATGAACTGGCAATAAAGCTCTGAAAACATTAAAATAGTGTCGATCGATTACAAAATTCCAGCTCTACAGACATTAAATATGTATTTCACTCACTTTTTGATGTGGCAGTAATTCTGAATTTTTTACAGTTGTGTGTTCTGGATAATAATACACTATTTTAATATTTTCAGAGTTTAACTAATAGTTAATCAATTAATTTAATTAAACTTTCATTCCATAATGAGGGGTGCCCCTAGCAGTGATTTGAAAAAAAATATTTAGAAATTTCATAATATTTGTAAAAATTAATTATAAATTAAAGACTCAAAACTCGAAGACAAATAAAAGTTCCTTTTGAAATCTATTTTTATTAAATGTATTTCGTGTAGCACAACAAAAACATTTGGTGTAGCATGAAATTATTAAAAAGATTAGAATATATAAAAGTGTATTGGTTTATTTTGGATTAATAAATAAAGCGAGAACACGATGTGAAAAAAAAGTGTCGACGCAGTACCCATGTTACCGGCATTCTATAGAATACCTAGGCATTTTATAGAATGCTGGTCGTTTTTAGGAAAGGTATGAAATATGAGAATAATTACATACTTCCCTAGGCATTGTATCCTAATACCTAGGCATTCTATAGAATGGAAAATGCTATTTAGGAAAAGTATGAAAATAAGGTCATGATAACACTATTATTTGAAAAAAAAGTGCATACTTTAAAAATACAAATGTAATTTTGAAAAAATAATGAAAGACTGCCAGTAAAATACTTTTATTCAAAATACGTAAAGAAAAATGAAAGTCGTGCAAAACAAAATTTATGCCTTTCTTATGACAAAACAAAATGAAATATGAACCTACTTCTTGCATCAATAAAGGAAATAATTTCTTTTTGAATTGCACTTAATTTTATTTCTTAAAAAAAATGAATCGATGATGTGTTTCGTACTTTGCTGGCTTGCCAATTGGCGTTCTATAGAATGCCTAGGAACTATATGAAATGTTAGTCGTTTCATACATTGCCGGCCAGTTTCCGGCATTCTATAAAATGCCTAGGCATTCTATAGAATGCCGGATTTCATACATTGCCGGTGACATCCACACTCTAAATTATATTTATTCAATATCGTCTCAGCCTCGGAGAAGAAAAAAGATAGTTAAAGAAGATGGATAGTGTCTAGATTTTATCAGTTCAATTTCAAGACTTTCTTTATTCCGATTTCTGCACTTCTGCACCTGCGGTCTCTGTCTTATTAGGACTTTACCTATCGATCTCGGTCGTCTTTGTCTGCGTTAGATCGATTTTTTAGATTACAGTGGAACCGTTTAATGTTTGGCTTATCGGAAGAAAACGCAATCGAATTCTTAGGTGATTGGGTTTTTTATTCCTTCGCCTTAACAGCAAATATGCCTCCCAAAATAGTCTTGAAAAGCCTTGACCTAAAAGAGTTTGTTCAGTTACTTTGTTGCAACAGAAGGTGATATAATTTCGACGAGCTTAAGAAGTATTCTGTATACCGTTGTGGAATAAACTTTAGCATATTAAAGCGCGCTTATTATAAGAAACCTCTAAAGTGAATTGTAATAACAAATTTTAATATATATATTATATTTTTATTGTTTGTATCAAAACCACTAATGATTAAATACATTGAAAAGTCTGTTTCTAATGCTTGTAACTTAATGATATATATGTTACGGTCAATCGGTTTTTATGCATAATCACCGATTGCCCACATTAACCGTAACATATACACTATGTTAACAAATAGTCTCAAAATCATAATTTCTAAGTAGGAAACGAAAAGCTTTTGTTATGTAGTTTAATAACATATAGATAAGCAAAATGAAATCATGAAACAGGATTTCAGTTCGGGAATTATTTATTTTAAATAAAAGATGAAAATTGCCCCCATGAAGTCCATCGTCCCCATCGTCACTTACAAGCAACACCACCTGCGGTCTCATGTTCATACCAGATGTGAAAAAATACCAGAAATATTCGATATTGTTTGCGATAAGTTTAGTTATTTTCTCACTCTTTTAAAGTCTGGAAAACTGAGATAGGTGGGGCTCCTTAGTAAACGACGATATATACAATTTTGGCAATAAACCGAATGAAGATAAAAGTAAGATTGAAATATTTTTTATTAAAACTGAAAAAAGTATTAATTTTATTATACGGTGAAAAGTTTTTCTTCACTTTATTGACGCAGTATGGCCAAATCTGGCTTTGGCCCCTTCGGCAGCTATTAACCCACAAGACGATTTTTACCTAGACTAGCTTCTTATTGCACACAATAAGAAAAATACATTTTAATTTTTTATGTTATACAAAATGAGAAAAGAAACTAAAATCTTGATAATATATGCATTTGCAAGCTTTAACTCTAAATTTAAATTAATGAAATAGATCTAAAAACTTGAAATTACGCTTACACTATTAATTTTTCTTTTCAAGTTATGGGTATGCATAAATTTTAAAGAATAATTTTCATTCTAGACGTGAAGGAATTGTGGTTTTGGAGACAATCATTAATTTTTTATAGCTTTGGTTTTTTGCTTGTATTCCTACCTTCCTGCGATTGAAAACTTCGAAGTTCATAAAAAACTTACAACAATAACCAAAGAAAGTATTATCTTTTAATGCACATAGAGAAAATGAGCTTTCATATTTTAAGACATGCGTGGTTTTTTCTGTGAAGTTTAAACTAATAGTAGTTTATTTTATTTTAGTATTCCGTAAACTTAAGATTCAAAGCTACTTATGAATAAATTTATCTCTTTCTAACAATGAGAAGAAGAATATATTTTCTTTCTGTAGAATAAATAATGCTGGTTAGTAAAAGTGCTCTTGATTCATTTAATGAAATTTAATGTTTTTATGTTGAAGCAAGTAAAGTAAATTTAGTAAAAATAATAAATTTGTATAAAAAACATGCGTATAAAGTGTACTTGCTGTAATGAAAATAAAATAATGTATTCTCTCAAATTTTCAGATTTGCTTCTATGTTTATTAACTGCATTACTGTATAAATAATTTTAATAAAATGCTAATTATGCTGAAAATTATGCTAATATTAACGTTGCAACCCATCTTATTAACAAAATAGAATAGAAATAATATTGCATTTATTCTATTTTATATCATTTTTATAAAAACTCGTTGCTATATTTGAAAAGGGGAAATTTAGATTAATATTTATACCAAATATGTACAAAGGAAAGAAAAGCTGAAGTTAGCCTTCTGAAAATTTGACAGTTGTAATAAACAAGTTTTGGGTTTATATTATAAAGGAGGAAATATTAAATGTCTGTGAATATAAATATGTAGTTCTTTATTTTGATTGATAAATAATTTAAGCGATTTGGAATATAAGTTTTTGTGTTTCCGAAATTGCATGAACTGTAATAAAAGGAGGATATAATTTCTCATGTCTAAAAATGTTATATAAATAAATATAATGCAGGTCGTTTAATATTCTTTGAAATGCTTAAAAATGATATAGAATAAAGAGCAGAGCATTTCGTCGCTTTACAAGCAACGCCATCTATCTCAATTTTTTTGAAATGTCAAAGATGAAGAAAATACTCAATTTTTCGAAACTAATAACGAATATTTTAAAATTTTTTCACATCTGGTAGAAACATGCGGACTCATGTTTATATCAGATGTTAAACAAATTCAGAAATATTCGTTATCAGTTGCGAAAAATTGTGTACTTTATTCCTATTTGAAATTTCAAAAAAATGATATAGGTGGTGTTGCTTTTTAAGTGACGATTTACAGAACAGGAATCTTTGGAAAGTACTTTTTTATTAGAAAAGCATTAAAAGATATTATGTAGAATGTTAAAAATAACTATTAAGCCAGATGCTGTTCAGCCTTCCAAAACTGAATTTGATAACTTGAAGTTTATGACATATTGATTGAAAAGTCTCATTATTAATTCGTGTACAGAAAATACTGAAACTCTAGAATTTAATCTTTCAATTTATTTTCTTTTATTTCAGTAAAACATTTTATTCAGAAGATTCACCTAAAACTTAAAAGCTGTAACTGTTGTTGAGAAAAAATGTTATTCATTTTAGATTTATAAAACTTTTTGTGCTTCATTCTAATTAAATACTCTATAAACATTCATTAGATTCTTTATTTCAAACGATTCCCGACAATCATTAAATATAAATATTTCAAAATCTTTTCTTTTTTAGAAATTCTTATTCTCTTTAGGAATATTTTAATAATTTGAAACAAATCAATGTATTTAAATTATGCAAAAAGCATCAAATCTTACCATAAATTTCGTTGTTCTGAATGACATAGACCTTCAAATTCAAAATTGGAAACCAGTGACTACTAGCAATCGTAGCCTAAAATTATCGTCAAAAATGCAAACCAGGGCTATCTATGCAAAAAACTGAATGAAAAATATCCTTAGAATCTAGGAAAAAGTTCAAATCACGATACCAATAAAAAAATGCATAGATTTAGTAAACTGCCGCTTCCGAAAATTATGATTCTTGATTTGCTATGGTATGATAATCCCCATGATTAATCTCATATGATTAAATTTAATGCAAAATAAATCATTCTGAACATTTTCAAACCATAAAATGGTATTTTCTTATGAATTTCTTTGAATTTATGGCTTTATTGTCATTCTTTTAGGAAGTAAGAGAATATAATTTGACATTTTAAAGTTTGAGCGTAAATATTATCAGATATACTTTAAACATATGTACCTTTAAAGTGTATTTTTTTAGTCATATTGTCGCATTGATCATTATATTTGTTTTTAAAACAAATCTAAGGACATCACTTTCTGTCAAAAATTATTTCTCCTATAGTAAAAAGTTAATCATAAGGCAACCTTGATATCATCGAATAGACTTTCACTACCTTTTAAAACTATCTAATATTTATGCTATCGAAACACTATAATACGCCATCCCAAAAAATTGGGTTTCTTAAAAATGTTTAGAAAATCTGTTGTAATATAGACAACTGTACTTTCAACTTTCTCTAACAAAATAGTAGCAATTATATCTAAAGTGTTTATGAGTGTATCGTATAGAATAGTTTTATGAATTCTAGTCATATAAATGAAGAGTCTAATAGTGTTATAAAAATAGTGAAGGTTAAATGTGATTAAGAAAAATGCAAGAAAATTATTTTTCGATATCTATTATTTCGAAATGTTATTCTGTTAATTTGTTTGTAAATGTATTGGCATCTTATGTTCACTTTCAGGGTGGGAAAAAAGTTTAGAAATCATATTTTAAAGTTCTATCTTATATATTTGAATTATTTTGCATATGTAAAAATGTTTCATATTTTAGGAAATAATAAAATATAGCTCCGAAATTTTTTTTATTTTCTCCAAACGAAACACAAAGAATTGCAGATGAGTGTTTACTTGTATTACTAGTATTGTGTTTACCAAATCTTTACATCAAGATAATTTGAAGTATAAACTTTTAATGATAATATTGTTGGTTTCCTTCGGGGTCCACCTCTAACAAGAGGATGAGAAGTTACAGTATAAGTAATCATGTTTGCTCAGTGCTTATTGCTACAATTATGTTGGTGTTAAGGGGGCATACGACTATTAAACCTCGAAAATTTTCGATTTTATGAAAAATATATATACTATTTCCCTGTCTTTTCGGAATAATCCGCGTTAAAAAAATCTCATAATTATGAAAATATGAAGAAAAATGTAACAGCAATTCATCGTAAACATTGAATGTGGGCATATCTTTCAAGCGTTATCTCTCAAAATGTGTTTTTTTTTTATATTGCGCGCACGATTTCTCAAGAACTGTTGAATATTTTTGCATAGCAATTTTACTGAATATGTATTGTGCTATGTTCTACAAATTGAACCACATTTTTGTACATATTTCTCCATTTTTGTGGGGATTAGAAAAGTTGAAATTTTAACTATTTTTAACATTTTTATTTTAAATTGGTATATAAAATAGAAATTAAATTTAATGTTACTCAATTGAGATTCAGTTTCTTAAACAACCTGTTGGGATTACTTAGATACCCAAAATATTGTGTTTAGATAAATATTTTATCCGCAATCACGCGCGCAAGGTGACCTTATCTCATTTTTTCTCCAAAAATTCTACCCATATTTATTACTCTCTCAAATAAATACAGGGTTCCCACTTATATCCGTTACACCCCCCTTAACTTCTAAACGGTGACAACTTAGGCCATAAAGTTGGTGTCTAGGTATAGTAAAAAGGCTATGCTCTACTCGATGTGACAACTTACAATGCCATCTATCGGTAAATTTTGGAATCAGCGGTTCTATCTCGTAAACGGTGAAAGATACGAGAAAAAACTCAATTAGAAAGTTGTAGAACACTTTCGATTAAGTACGAAAAGATGCCTTCCGCACATTAATACTCAGAACAGAATGTAAAAAATGAACATTTGCTTGTTCGCATTTTCGAAAATTGTCGCATCACAAGACATGAACAAAAGGAGAAAAGGTTATTTTTCAGGGAAAAATGACCCCATTATACTTTTCCTGTGGGAATAATTCAAACAGCAGGTGTATGGATCTTTCCGCCAACATTGCAGGATCTTCCGCGACGCAATAGTGATGCTTGTGGTTCCGTAACACCTGCTATGTTGCACAAGTGCAGCGAGAAATCCAGTCCAGAGTGCAAATGTGTATAGTGGCTAACGGAGAGCATTTTGAGCAATATAAATAAATGACCCAGAAGACAGTTACTTGTCTCAGTTTCTTTCTTCCACTCTTTATGACATGGCAATTTTCGAAATCGTGACCAAACAAATGTTCATTTTTTTGAATTCTGTTTTCAGTATTAATGGGCGCAAGGTATCTTTTCGTACTAAATCGAGAGTTCTCTGCAACTTTCTCTAATTGAGTTTTTTCTCGTATCTTTCACCGTTTACGAGGTAGGACCGTTTATTCCAAAATTTGCCAATATATAGCATTGTAAGTTGTCTCATCGAGTAGCTCATAGCCTTTTTACTATACCTAGACACCAACTTTATGGCCTAAGCTGTCACCGTTTAGAAGTTTAGGGGATGTAACGGATATAAGTGGGAACCCTGTACATACCGACATGAAGGTTTGAAAATGTATGAATTATAAGAGAAATGGCATATTTTTCTAGAAAAAAGGGAGTTTGTGAATTGCATTGTTTCAGAGATATAATGTATCGAATTTGACAGTTTTCCACCATTTTTTCGAGGTTCAAGAGTCGTATGTCGACTTAGCCAATAATAGGTAGTTGCTCCTTGTCAGGGTTACGGATATGCGACATTCGCAATGTGGTCTATTATGCGTTCTTCACAGTACCCGTTCATTCAATTTTTCCGGTTGTCCACGTGACAGGGGAGGCTATTTCTTGTTATGGTGTTAGTTTAACTGCTAGGGACACGTATCTGTTATTCTAAATGGTCCAGTCTGAGCCTAGAAGACTGGCATATTATTGGTGCCGTCGATATTATCGTCGATAACTCCTAAGCACAGCTCTCAGACAAGAAACTACAATTTTTGCAGCTTTAAACAGTATTTCTGATGGTGTTACAAGATATTGGCAAAAGAAATTTTGCTTCTGTTATGAATGAAATGTGGTTCCTCCTCTGGCAGCTGTTTTCCTGAATGAAGGGGGACATATTGAACATTTGTAAGAAATTACTTGTCTCATTGTCTTATCTTATGCAACGTATTGCACCAGTTGTAGAATCTTCAAGTGGTTTAAAAACTGTGACACCAATAAATTCTGATTTCGTGTTTTAAAAAGTCTTGTTTAATTATCCTCCTCTCTTTGCAAATGTTATCTTTTAATCCTCATTCATTTGCGAATAATTAAATTTTTAAGAGACAAGACCTCTGAATCACCTATATTTTCCGAATAAGTACTCTGAGTGTTTCACCATCAATTTTTATGGATTGAGAGAAGAAAACTTATGAATTCTCTCTTCGTATTATACACTTTTGTTTCATGTTTGTAAAAGTGCATTTTATAATCGATCGATTATAGCATCCCGGAATACTAGAGTTTTGAAATTTTGTACACTTAAGTATTGTCGAAGACAATACACCATTTTAATATCTTCAGAGCATGATTATCAGTTAATCGATAAATTTTTGATTCTATGATATTGACACCATCCAGAAGTGCTTTTGAAAAATATATATATATATTTCAGGATGTCATAATATTTATAATAACGAGTTATAAATTAAAAGCTTAAAAAGTAGAAAATTATTAAAATAAAAATATCTACTTTTCAGCATACCAATTAAAGTGTGCTTTTAAAAAGGGTTTTCTTTAAATTTATTCATCAACTGGTTTCTCAATAAGTTTTTGCTAATTTTGCATTCTTTTCTTTGCAGAATCGGAGCAGGGTCCACATGAGAAAAGACTCCTTAACAAGCTTCTCAACGATTACAACGTCCTCGAAAGACCCGTTGCCAACGAATCAGAACCCCTCCTGCTCAGCTTCGGCCTCACCCTTCAACAAATCATAGACGTGGTAAGTTCCCCAGTACATCCTGCCTATGCATATTTATATTTTTAATGACATGCATTTATGGGCAAATAAAATGTAAATCAGTACCTACAATAGTGGTAAATGAAGATCCACCACCCTAGATTTTTACATATTTTATAAAGAGGCTGAGTTCATCACGATAACCTCATAGTAAAGCAAAAGTAAAACGTAGGTAGTTGAGAATAATGCAATAGTAAAATACGAGCACTTGACGATAATGCAGTAGCAAAACACGAGCACCCGAGGATAATGCAGTTGAAAAACACGAGCACTGGAGGATAATGAAGTAGCAAAACACGAGCACTCGAGGATAAAGCATTAGCAAAACACGAGCACTCGAGGATAACGCAGTAGCAAAACACGAACACTCGAAGATAATGAAGTAACAAAACACGAGCAGGCGAGGATACTGCATTAGCAAAGCATGAGAATTCAAATTACCATCTTCCCAAATGATCAAAACTGCCTTCTTACTTAACAATTAAAAGACGATCAAAATTATTTTCGTTTCACAGTATTATTTACCCAATTTAAATTTATAATGCCATATTCCCAGAAAAAAATGTATGTGGTGCATTTTCATTCGCCACTACTGTATATCAGGACAAATTTAAATCAAATGGGATAAATAAATAATGAGGTTTTAGAAAATTTAGAAACCAGTTTATTTATTTAAAAAAATAGTAAAGTAATATTTATCTAGAGTGTTTCTAACATTTTTAAAGAAATATTCTCTAAAGTTCTAATGTCGTCTATTGCTTTTTTTTTAAATCTAAAAATCTTGGTGTTAGATTTACCACATTAATGAATTGTGCTGAATAAACAAATTTCGGTTTTAGTACGCTTTGATAAAAAATTATCATTTGCATCGCAAAGTAGGTTTTTTTTATTAAAGATATTTTTACTTCTAAGTAGTTGTAAGTGAATGATCGAGGAAATAAAACTTAGAAACATTTTTGGCGATTTTATTCATGGTTTTTCGCTTTTTTTTAATTATAAGAGTTATTTTCTCGTCCTCAATTTGTTCTAAATTTTTTTCTTCTCCGAAAGTCTCCAAAGAATTTCTTATGAGCAGGAATTAATTTACGTGGTAATGATTAAGTTTCTTGTCATAAAATAATTCAGAAATATTTTCTTAATTTTTTGGGTAGCTGAAATAATAAATTATTATTCGTAGTTGACCATTAACTGCAATAATGAATGATAGTTAAATGTTTATTAAGAGTGTCACTTTAAATTTGATGTTATGAAAGGAAACAAACTATTTAGTATAGTAAATAGCAAAAAAGGAGTGCGATTTTTAATACTTATAAAAATTTATCTTATCTAATAAATTTTTAATACTATATGACTCAGTATTTTATGCATATATAATTTATTGTGCATTATTTATGTTTGTTGCAATAATGTTATTGAAAATTAGATTATTTATACAAACATTGAAGAAATTTTATATATCTGCAGCGACTTAAAGTTTCCATTTCCCACTTTTATGTGCTGGCTGGCTACTCAAGCTTAAAATATTTACTGAAGCACATTCACCGTGAATTTTAGAAAATTCATGTAATTTTTGGTATATATTTTATTTGCATATAAATTATTACCTTAATTGTAGAAGTTTTCTTAAAGCATTTTAAATGTGAAGTATTGTAAATTTATAAATCTATAATAACCATTTACATAAATTTACATTCTAATATTCTTTTGCAATTTCCATTTCATCAATGTGTTTTGACCATAACACATAAGGCAGCAGGAATTTGCTTGTGAAATAGTTATTCTTTTATATTGACTTACTCTGTGTTCAATGTTATCGATATTTTATATTCAATACTAACATCGGTTTATCTTACGAATAATATGAACTTATGAACTCTAAAGTTTCAGCATTTTTATTATTTTTTTTGAGAAATGTATAAGGACTTTTGAAAAAAATAGATATAGCACAGACATATTTCATTCGATCTTTAACTTTGTCAAACTAATATATTTATAGTATTAGCTACAATCTTAGCTAGAAAAAAAGTAAAACAGCAAGTCGCTTGATTTAAAATCTAATTTGTAAAATAAATGTGAGCTATTATTTATTATATTTTATTAAAAGTTTAAATAAAGAAAAATTTATGTAAAATGCTGATTTCCAGTGCATTTCAATGGTGAATTTCTATTTCTTTTAAACGACTAATCATATTATTCTATAAACATACTTGCGAATGAATAATTTCTAAATAATTTCATAAGTGTAAGAAAAATTTTAGTTTTATTACAAATGCGATATGTGTAATAAAAATTTAAAGGAAATAAATATAAAAATTTAACAATTACAGCATCATTTAAATTGAAATTTATTTTCTTAGTTGTTTTATAACTTTAAACTCAAAATTATTTCTAAATTTGAAAATATTTCTATCATTTCGAGCTTAAAAACAATCAACTAGAAAAATTAGAAAAAAATTAAAATAGAATCTTAACTTAAACTGTAAACAAGAACAACAATTTTTTTTACTTATTTATAAACAAAATTTATAGAATAAAATTTAGAAAATAAAATTAAATAAAATGTATACAATGTTCTATCATTTCGATTGATATTTGAAAGCAACATCACACAAATAGAAACAATACTCTTACGACTTGTTTTGTAATCCCATCCTTTAATTAAATATTGCCATCAATTCCTAAAACTAGAACGAAGATAATAATCGAATCCCAGTATATCCCTATCCATCCTATTCCTCACAACCACTCTGCAAATGCTTTCAAAATATGAAGACCGACTGCATCAGTCCCTGGTTCTCCAGAAATTCTTTGGTACCATAAACTGGTTGCGGCGGAGGCTCTTCCAGACGAAGAGATGTCTGCCACAGCGGTATTGGTGTAAGCCCGCGCCCCCCTGACTCTCGCTAGTGGCAGCTCTGGCAATGATAACGATTTGTGGGAATTGCTAAGATGCCACTAGGAAGTGTCGCGGTGGCATAACGCATTACGGGCGTACCATTCGTCACCGACATCCTCCATCAACTTGCTGCTTCTGCCAGAGACAGAGGGTCTTTGTCAGTCTCGAGTGGAAACGAGCTACATTAACTGCCCCAGGCTATCTCTTTCATCTCCTGCCCAGATATGTCTCAGGATGTGTTGTTGCTTCTGTGGATATCTTTGCTATTCCATAAAACACTTATTTCATCTTGCAGAATATATTGGCTTAATTATTGCCGTTAACATTTGATAGGATGGTTGAAATCATTTTATGTGAAAACGATAAGAATGGTTCTGAATTGTAGTTATTCAATATTAAGAAAATTGTATTCTCGTGTGTTGTTTATTTGGAAGGAAGGAAATTATTTCTTTGTATATGTTTTTAGATTTATATTGATATCTCATTGAAAAAATAGGCAAGTAATATTGTTCATGTTTTTTTTTTTTTTGCATGATGCAAAATCTAATGAAATCTAATTCAATTATCCAAGTCCTCTGATAATGATGCTAGAACATTATCTAATATTGTTAACTATAATTAAATTATTAAGTCGCATAACTGGGCAATTGATGCCTACTCTTTAATAATAAAATTCCAAAATAATGTTTTAAATAAACCATAAAGTCAGCCACACGAATTTGGTAACGCAAAACTTCCAATATTTATTTATTTAATTATTTCGAAATGTAAAGGCAACAATATTATTATGTTTCTTCTTCAATGTGCTGTATTTGAAGTAGAAACTTATGTAAGGAGAAGAATAAATAAGCATCCATAAAGCTGTTATGTATATCATTGATTATTAGGGTCCTTCTCACGAAAAGGTGCTTATACAGTCACGGGCTGATAAAAATTATTAAGTGCAACAAATCTCCTAATATTTTTGTTCATATATATAATTTAAGTTTTAAGAAAGATATTCAATACGTTTCTACTAATATAGCATTACTATTTAACTCTCATTTTTCAATGATTATAAGACTAAAGTCCCCTGCTTGGACATCCCTACACATGAAATTTAAAATAATATTTACTGAAACTCAAGCAATTTTTCTAAAAAATGTATTTTTTTCAGTATTAACTAGTTTAGTAGTAGTTTAAAGTCTCTAGTTAAGGCCTAACATAACATTTTTAAAATTATTTTTACTCAGTAATTTTTACTTAGTAGTAATTTTTACACTTTGTACCCAGTCAAATACGTCTCCCTCTGTAGACAAATAAAATAACTTAAAAACATATCATAAATGGCAGCTCATATCAAATCATCATGAAAGAGTTTATGAGAGAGGCAGACAATTTGTTCTTTAAGGAAAAATTTTCGTTCTATTGCGAATTTATTGAATACATTCCAATTTATTAGTTCCATTTTGAGCTTGGTAAAGTTCTCAGCGTCCACTGAGTGGACATCATAAATAAATTAAGAAGACTCTAATTTATAATTAAAATACAAAATTTTGATAGGTTCAGTATCTAATTTAATAAAAATAAGTATACCACTTTAGCTACGTAAAAACCAAATAACTTAAAAATTCAAAGCTTAGTTTTTGTCTCCTCCGTGGACACAGCATTTCCACAGAGAGGATGGCATTGTCAAAGAAAGAGACAAAATCTCAAAAATCATGATATGGTTAGATAAATTAAAAGTTCTTTGATAGATATTTTTAATGAAATTTAGTGATTTCCTTTCGTATTTTTTAAAAAAAAATTGAAATTGAAATTATATTCTCGAAAAGAATTAAGGTAAACAATTCATATAGAATATTTATAATATTAAAGCTTCAATAATGTATAAAAAACATTTTAATAGCTAAATTTATTTTTTAGAAAAAAATGGGAATATCAAAAAATAAAAAGACAAAGCAGTCATATGCTCAAATTCAGAAGAGAAGATAGTAGAAAAATTTAATACGAGACTTACTAGATTGTATATTAATAAATAAATATATGACATTCCTTAATCTAGTATATAATTGATTACTTTCCTGCAAAATATTGACTTTCGTTTATTTGAAATTGTTTGTAATATTATTTAACTAATGCACAGTCAATGCCATTATTTAAAAAGTATTATTTATTTTAAAATGTTAAGTTCTCTTGCACTGGTTTTTAATAACTAATTTATTGCTTAATAATAAGAAATGAACCTGTACCAACTCTGCCCAATAATTAGTCAACTATGCTTTCGTTTAAAATGTAAAAGTTCCGTTGACTATCATGTCTCCTTGGTGGATAGGTCAGAAATTTTAAAAATAAAAAACAAGTGAAAAATAAAATTGAAAATTTAACCACTAATAGAAGGTTATTTATTAAACTTAAATGAAACATCCATGCAATTTTTAAGATTTTTTATATACTTTTGCAAAACAAAAGATTTTTTAGCTATTTGTACCTTTTTCATGAGAATGACCCATTGCATGTTAGTGACGACTACAGGTCACCACTCGTTCCAGACATCTAAGTATAATAAATTCACTCAATTTTAAACGTCATTTCCAAGAATTTTTTATGCTAATAATGGTGATTTGTTTTTTTTGTTGTTGTTGTTTTCTTTCTAAAAGCAAAGAAATGTGTACAAAATCAGCATTATGCCAGTTTTGCTAGCAGAATTCACAAATGAAATATTAAATTAAGTAGTTAGTTAATCGTGGCAAAAAATGACATGACGAACTTGCAACTTGAAATGAGATGCATAATAGCTTTTCTAATTAAAAAAAATTCTTCTTGTAGAAATTATTCTTCTTATAGAAAATTAAATTAATTCATTTCCCGTGTCTTCAGCAAGTAAATCCGTGCGTCCCGATGCTTCACACTTTTTATCATAATTAAATATAATTGCTTTAATAAGTTCATTGGAGTACTAAATAAATAAACACATATTTGCTCTCCATTAACTATTTGAAAGTCTTTCATCTAATAATGAAATTTATTTCTTTATAGTGTACAGTGAAATATCTCCATATTGCTAGGAGCATTAAAGGAATAAATAATGTTTTCTGTCTGGAATTTATTAAAGAAATATTTGAGAATTGTGCTTATTAATTAATACAGTCTTAAAGAATCGACTAATTAAATATTTTTATTCATAATAATATTAAAATTTATTTCCTTTATAAACATTGAATTTAAGCAAACAGATTAGAACAGTTCCTTCATCACAGAAGAAACATTAACGTCTAGACACGATCATTGGTCTCATTATTTTGTCTAGACACGGACTACTTTTTCCTTTAATATCTAATCCCGGAAAAGTTTCTTCGCTAAGCGTAAGAATTATTCGTGAGTCTTATGTCTAACATGCCATGTAAAAGTGTTTGTCGAGGTTAAATGATTATGTATTTGACTTGACAAGCTTAGATGCATCTGAAAACTTAAGTATATAGGCAGTTTTTGTAAGCGTTTTGCATTGCTGCAAGCAGTTTCCTTGTGTTTTTATAATTTGGAGAAAAAAATTTTGATTCCTTAATTAGCTGAATTTAGGCAATTCTAATGTATTTAGAATTTATTAGAGATGATCTACGATATACTGAGTGCTTCATAATATCATGGAAAAAATCATAGCAATATTATGGAGATTATTATGCTAATAGAGAAGACACAATAATCAAATCGTTGTGAAAAGTGTGTTATTTGGTATTATTTTTCCTTCTTATTAATTAATATCAATATTTACTATTAAATGTTTTCGAAAACTGAACGTGACATATCAATCTACTAAGATAGGGGCTACAGAAAACTTTATTACATTTTAGTCTAAATCGGCCTTTAAAAAAAATATTAAATATTTTTGATTAATAAAGTGGATTTATCTAATAATTCAATAAAAACCTTAGAAGATTGCAATTTCTAGAATTCTAGTGTAAATTAACGATGATGACATTTATTTTCATTTAATTGTAAACTCGTTTGAGAATCGACAGCAATTACAAAATGGACCACGTTTCAAAATTAAGTTCTGAGCAAGGGTGCTAAGGGTAGGATGACTACTCTATTCTTTACCTATAAGAAGTAAATTTGTCTAAATGAACACTTTTAGAACTCTTGTTTTATATCACAATTTTTATTTTATTTATTTTTTTATCTTCTTTTATTTTATTTTATTTGCAAAACCATAGGATTTATTAATGATTAATCTGGATGCAAAAATGAATTTCCTTTTGATAGGAGGCGTTTAATAAATAATCATCATGTAGTCATATACTCTACTTTTTTCTTTAATGAATTTTAAAAATTCAAATTTCATCTTAAATTAGGGAAAAACTTTATTTATTCTGAGCCAATCTTCTTCGAATTTCAAAATAATGGAGTGCTATTTTGCATTTTATTCTTCTTTATTCTTTAATAGAAATTGAAAAATATAAAAGCCTGTGTATCTGTTGGTAACCCACAGCATAGACCGTTGATCCTGGGACAATCAAATTCATATACCTTAGATGCTGATATTATGTAATTCAATACCCTTTTTTAAATTTAAAATAAAATTGTGATATTTTCACGGTTGTAAGCTCATCGTTTGATAAAAAATTTTAACGCAATTTTGATGAAATGAAGTAATGAAAAAAAATTAAATTATCACATTCCCCTCCACCCCTTTAGCAGAGGAATGTCATAATAAAATAATAATTTTTTTCATTTCATTATGGAATCGTTTATATTCTCTAATTCTTATACTTTTCACTCTAAAATTCTTTCACTTTTCTTATTTTCCGAATAAAAATTTAATGAAAGCTTGATATTTTTACACAGTTTTCCGCCCGTCACTTCCGAAAGAATGCTAGCACAAAAACCATTTTTACACCATAATGAAACGCAGAAAATCATCATTAAATTATGGCATTTCCCCTCTACTCACCAATACAACCTAGGCGAAATACTACACTAAACCCTGTTTTCCTGCATTCGCCCTAGGTGGTCAACGGAACAGTCTAGTGTTAAGCAGGTGCTCCGGCGGAAAATCAAACGGATGTACTTGATGGTCAATTTGGAAGCTCCAAAGTCCACCCCACATTTCCGTCCCCAGTTAAACACGAACTCAGTTGCCCCTAACGATACATACACATCAGTTTATAAACAAATGCGCGATTCTGATAGCACGGGGCCTTCCACTCTTTGATGACGAGGCACTCGTAGGGGTGGAGGGACACAATGACACTTCTGGTAACCTGAAGCTCACGTGGGGAAGGGGGGATGAGTGAGTGAATTCTGATACTGGCAGCGGAAAATGGACGCGTAGTCGTTTCTCAATATCTCTAATGAAGAGAGAAGAATGGAAATGAGCTCTAAACATAATATGCAATTAATTAGCCTCATCTGAAAACGGCGAACGCAGACAACTACGCACGTGAGGGGAATGGCTGTAGTTATGGCAAGCTTCTTTTTAGATAGCTTTCAGGGTAAAGGTGCTCGAATTTTCTGAATAAAATTTAGATTATGCTTTAATATATGCTGCACATAAGCGTTATTTTGGATATTGCTGGAGTTTGGTTAGTTGTATTGGAAAACTTATCTTGTAGAACTTGCGAAGGGTGCAAGTTTTGTTAGATGATCATTCATTTAAGCTCAAAAATGGCCAGAAACAGTCAAGTTCTGCGCAGAAATCTGCATCATCTGAATGGAAAAAGGACGTGAAAGACTGAATTTCATATTTCCCCCTTCCCTTGACTGCGCAATTTCTGCTTCATTTTCCTAAGGTGTTGTTATTCTATTTATAAGATATATGTGTTTTCAACATTTGTTAGTTTTGTGCTTTTAGAGGAGATGACTGCAATTTTTAACGGATTTCGTTTGTCGTCAGCAGAAAAAAGCACAAATTAATATCATGAGCGAGCTTCTCTTCCTGACGAGCGGCTCGCTATGATATTTTTCATTTTTTTTGGTTTTTTTCTGGTTTTTGTCTATTTAGCCATTTTGTCCTTTTTTACTGTTTTTGAGTTTTTATTTTGTGTTTATATGTTGGTTTTGATATATATATATATATAAAGAGAGAGAGAGAGAGTACAAATCGTAAAATGAAAAACGCAATTAAAGTACAATAACGTTTCCTCGGGGGATTTTTAGAATTGCAGCTTATAGCGCATTCATTGCGTATGTGATATATTTTTTCCGTCTGTTAATATTCGCATTTTTATCTTTACTCGGATACACTTTCAATTCGCTTTTCATATCTTTTCAAATTTGATATGAAAGTTTGTCATTTTATTTTATTGTTTTTCTGTTATGTTTTGCTTCTTTCATATAGATATAATATGAAATGAAGATATTCTTCCAAACCGTAAGAGAGGAGGAAAGAAGAAAGACTGAAAGGCTATAAAAATGTGTTCTATAAAGAAGCAAATAAAAATGCTGCATTAACTTTCTCCAAATAGGCTTGCGAATCTAACAAATTCGTTGCAAATTTCAGCAATCTTGAACTTTCCAAACTTTAGTATTAGCAGGAACATAACATGGAATCTAATACCTTTTCAAATTCGATTTTTGATAACATTGATATATTTAATCTTTAAGTTGCATTTATCAAATTTTATTGAAAAATATATTCCTAAAATTATTAAAGTCTAAAGACTAATAAAATTAAAAAAATATCAACATATTTAAGAAAAAACGAAGCTTCAACGTTAAGTTTAAGTAAACTACTGTTAGGTTTAGTTAAAATAATTTTAAAAACAAATGATTTATTTAAGAAATGGATTAAAAATTGCTTTCAAGTATAATGTTGAAAAAAACGTTCAAGACTATGCCCCTTGGTGAGAAACGTTTCAGGTGTGAATAAACATTTATGTTTATTTTTGTTTTAAAAATAAGCATATGTGTATCTTAAAGCATTCACCATTGTTTAAACTCAAAGAGTAATCTGTTATAAATTCGTCAATATTTTAGTTTGACTAATATGACATAACTTAGTATTTAAGATAAAGATTTTAGATAATAAAAATTTATTACATGAAATTGAAATCTGAAATCAATAATTATTATTTAAATTTTAAGACATAATATTTCACTCTCTGCAACCTGAAAAGTATTAAATAATATGTACAAAATACATTAAATTTTCAGCTCAACATATTCGAAAGATATTCAGTCTTTTAGTTGAACTAATCTTGATACATTTTGAACATCTTAAAAATATTTAATCGAAACATTGCTTCAAATTTTCAGTTAATGGCGGATATAATTTCCTGCAAATGAATGATAATTTTCCCATGGTAATGCCACTCTCCCATGTTGCTGTCTATGTAGAAACGGAACCTGATTAATACTTCGTTTTATCTTAAATTTGCAAAAGGCGTTGTTTGAACGAATAAACTAGCATTTGATAAGTAATAATTAATAACATTCCTGAATGCACGATGGATTTTCCGCTTCATTCAAACGAATCACAAACTTGAAATAATACAAAGTTGTTTAGCAACACTCCGTGAGTTGAAAATCATTGATTTCAAATTCAGCTGCATGCAAAAAGCATTCTACAATGACAAGTAAATAAACATAATCTTTAATGCAAATCTTTGTTAGAGAGTTAGATATAAGTTTTCATGAATTGCTGATTTTAAGTAGAGTTTATAAAACATTATTATTCTACTTGATTTGTCCATGTTTGCAATAATGGAATTGAGCAATTTATTTTTTACTCACTTCCTAATGCAAGAGTTTGGAAATTTTCTACGCTTGTTTGTTGCAGATGCCAATACACTATTTTAATATTCTCAAAGCTTATTATCAGTTAAT
>BGPR01012728.1:0-23624 GCA_013235015.1 Araneus ventricosus | reverse complement strand
TTGATAATTAAATTACATATTAATACGAAACACTTGTTTTATGATTTTATCCAGACATTGTTACGAAACCTCTACGGCGCCGACCGGAATTGCGACTTTTTTTTTTTTATCTAGAGTACTTTTTGATGGCGCCATTTCTTGACAGTATATAAAACTACATTTCGAGTATGCGCAGTAAAACATTATTTACGATAAATGCTAATATTCCCCGTAATATTCAAATTTTAATACAATGTTTCTTTTACGTATTGTTAAGTATTCTGTAAGTTTCGTACAATTGGTAAGAAAACTCTGCATCTTATGATAAAAAACATGCAGAGTTTGAAATTTTCAATTTAATACCTATTTTTACTTATATTCTGATAAATATTTTTGTTTTCTCACTTTGGGAAATACTAACAATCTTCAAGTTCTTTAAAATGACACCAGAATCAACCTCCTAGCTAAACGCGTTTCCACGCTACACTTATTTATAATCTTACATAATACTCATTCATAATAATCCCGCGCATGCGCCTACACTGGTGCGATGACGTCACAGGCAAAACAACGCGACAAACTCTTTCAGATATGATCTATCCGCTGTGGGGTCTTTTCGCATTATTAGTCTCGTAGTTATTAGCGATTCAAATCTGACGGTATTTTGTCACACAAGGAAGTTCGACCGACTCTCACTGCAACGAGCAGAAAGACGTTTTCATGTCAAAAATAATTCCTAAACCATCTTAAACAGGAAATATTATTTCTCTATTTTAATTTCAATGATATAGGTGTATAGACAGAACCCTTATATCATCAATTTGCTGAATGAAAACCTAACCTCTTTTAGTCATAATAAAAACCATTAATGGATAAATTCCATCTGAAATGGGTTCACAATCCTACCGGCAGTAAATCATGCTTACAGAAGTAATTCTTTACCAGGAGTCGCTAAGAATTCCCTTTGGTTTTATTTGAAATATGTCCCTGGCACTTCTTGAAGGCACTTCTACTTGAAGTTATTAATTACGTCTGGACTATTGATTACTAAAGGGATAAACCAAATCGTGACTGCACATTTTTTTCCAAAATCAATCCTAAAATATTTTCTTTTGGGATTCCATTCATGGAAGGATTCGATTTCTTAAAGAATCATAGCTTAGCCATTGGATTAAAAAACTTTATATAAAGAAATGTCTTCGCTGACGAGATGATTACTTTTAAATCTTTGTTTATAAATAATAAGTAAATAACAAGTCTGTTTCGACAAAACTTGGCATTAGCTCTTTCTTGTATTTTGGATTCGCAATGAAAATTTTCCGAAGGACTGAAACTAAATATTGAGATTTACCCCTTAAGTCGCGTGCCCGTCATATTGACGTGCATCGAATTATCGCATTTTTAGGCTTATAAACTGAAATTTAATCATTAACTAGCTTTATAATTTGACACAGAAATTACGTAGAATCCATAAACATCTGAAGTAACCTTTGTCTTCTTAAATGAATGAAAACGAAAACCCCTTTCCATACTTGGAGGAATCATCTTATTAGATAGCAAAAAAATGCGAGATTTAAGGGCTCAATATGAGGTGGAGGTTATAAGAAGTAAATGATTATTGTGAATGATGAATACTAAATGTCTGGAAGAGATGTGCCTGTCAAATTGGGAAACTAATTGTGGGAGCGCGGTCAATAGCCTTGACGCTTCCTTTCTGAAATGAAAGAAGTTATTTTCAGTAACCTACATATGATACATACCAAATGTATCGCTCATACGTAATTTTAATAAATATGTATATAATGAATAATTTTATACAATTTTATTTGTGTTTCTTTTTTAATGCAAATCTTTCATTCCTTACAATTTTCCGTTGCTTAAGTTTGCTAATTTCGAGAATTAAAATTAAGTTCCTTTTTAAGTCGGAGATGTTTTTTTACTTAATTTCTGATTTTACCCCTATCATTCGAATTTCCGCATATCCGTATCTGCCCTTTCATATTAACCCTCTCGCACCGAACAAGGCGGTCCCGGGCGGTCTAAAAATTGTCCTTTAACAGCGACGAAGGCCGGTCAGAGGCGGTTGGCGTCTTTTGAGGGGAGGTGATGTTCTGAGATCGCTTAGGAGATAAGCGCGGTAGAGGGTCCAATTATCCTTGCGAACCGTAGCCCATTTCCGTGCTCGTTAAGGGAAGGTTATATGAGGGTGGGGGTGGGGTGCATGACCACCCATGTTGGGACAGTTCAATTCATGTCCCATCCTTAAAGGAGCTAGAAGAAAAAGTAACCTTCTGGATTAAAGAGTTAACCATTTGACTACGTATCCTGCGATTTCGGCGGGTTGGAAGCAAGTCTATTTCCTGCTGCATCCTGGGATTTTCACAGACGTTTACTTCTTACTTTTATATCGTTGGATCATATTATACTATTAAAGCGTTGCATTTAAAATAACAACTCGCTTGGCTCAACGGTATTTTAACACGTTTTCAAAAGGTGAATTTAAATGAAGGATTTTAAAAATAACACAGTCAGAGGGTATATTTGGATAATTTGAACCGTGTAATAATTTCTACTAAATGGTACAAAATTTTTTCCGCATTACTTTAAATGCTAATGGCTTAACTTAAATTTATAAAACCTTAATAATTTAGACCAAACTAAGAGGATTAATTATATATCAAATATCATTGCCGTAAAATTTCTATAAAATTTTTTTAATAAAGAACTAATGCTATAAACCTAATTCTATCATGCCTTTCTAGAGTAGATTCTAATTTCTTAACGTGTACCAAGTGTCACAAGAATTATTTCTCATGATTCTTAAAATATTAAAGATTTAATTCAAAATTTTGAATATTAATGAGTGAGAAACTTTGGACATTATTAATTATTTATTGCAATGTCTTAAATCTGCTATAATAAAGACTTACTAAATGACTAATACGGCAAACCTAATTCCTGTAACCCTTTTAAAGACTAGTTTCTCTTATATTAATCTCTACCAAGTGACACAAGAACTATTCTTCACACAACTCCAAATACTAGCGATTTAATTTAAAGTTTAGAATCTTAATTAATTACTCCAAGTTAGTTAACTATTTAATGAATGAACAGAAGAATAGCAATTCTTTTGTTATGTGATTAAAGACAGAAAACTTTAGAAGAACAAATTTTCTATTTTTAAGAGTCCTAAACCTTCCAAAGAGTCCAGAAATAACTCGAAATCAATAATCGGTTTAACGATCAGTTCGAGTTATTGATATTTAATTACTTTCGTGGGCGGTACCTTATTCCAAGTGTCTTTAGGGAAAATCTTACAGGCTTTGGTTCATTAATCTCTTCGAAAAGAGAGGACCAGTCATTTCGATTAAAATGAAACAGTGGAAAATAATCGATTCATTCTGGAGGAATTTATTAATGAAACCCATTTAGTAGTATTTTTCAGACTTCGCTTTGGAGTGTCCATTTTAAATAAAAGGAATTGCTATATGTTTGGACTTGGGATTAAGTATTCGATTGAGGAGGTCTTGGAGAACTTCATGGTATTTGAAGATAATTATACTTAGGATTATTTTCTCTTATATCCCATATCTTCATAAATTTAGATAGGGAAAATTGTGATTTTAAGTATTAAATAAACAAATAAAAGTGAAGTAATGAATATGGGAATCATTCATTATTCGGAAGAGAGTGTTCAATTGGAGTCGCACTGAAAAGTATCTGAATGATGTCATTTCTCATAGGTTTATTTTCTTTAAGTCAGTTCAAAATTCGAAAAAAGAACCTTGATCGAAATATTTCATCACAGTTTTCTAAATAATTATTTTTGCTAAATTCAGTTTTCTTAACTGATGCTTCATTTTGACATTTTTTTCAGAATTTTGAGTTCCTTTTCAATTGTTTAAGCGGAAGTAAACTGTAATTTTTTTACCGTAAAAGAACTCATGAGTGGAAGAAAGGAATTTTTTTAAAGGAAAATATCCTTTTTCCCGATAGTAAGTGGGATCATGAGTTGGAATATGGAATTTAAATTAGAAAAAGAGCACTGTTTTCTGCAGTAAATGAGGTCATGAGGCATGGTATTAGGAAATTTACATAATTAATACTTTTAATTTACTTTCATAAATTTTAATTTTGAGTTTTAAATACCAAAATAAAATTGAAGTGAAAATATCGCTGTATGTTAGGAATCGAAGTGTGATTGCATTAAAAATATTTCGATCTTTAAATTTCTCACGGGTTCTGTTTCTTTTAGATCCTTCAAATGAAAAAAATGCTGGTTGAAAAGAGCCCTGACGGATAGTTTTATTAAAACATTTTAAATAATAACATTTATTGTGAATTTTCTTTCAGTTACCATTAATTAATACTCCGTTTTAAAACTTATTTTCAAAATTTAGTTTTTCGTTACATTTTTTAATGCAAATAGACTGCAAAATATTTCTTCTGGTAATAAAGCAGTAGATTTTCATCAAGTGTGCCAGCATGATATCACTGTGCAATAAAATTTCTATGATAGGTTACGTGACCACATCCGAAAATTTAGGACATCAATTCATAGAGTATAAAATAATGTTGACTTTATGATTAAATTGCTAAATCATCTTTTCAGGGCATAAAACTACAGAATGTATCAATGAAACTGTGCAATGAAAAAACATTGAAAAGGAAAGAAAAGATTTATATGACTGTATGTTGTAAGGAGTTGGCATATCTAAAGTTTTTTTCCTATTAAAACAATAATACTAATAATATCAAAATTTTCACTGGAATATCAAAGTGATTGATTCAAATTATATATAAATAGGGTAAATATTTCTATAGTTCTTCACTTTCTGTCTTGTAAGTCAGCTTCTAATGCAGTACAAATAAATAAAAAACTACAATAATTTTAAAGATCGCTCTTCGGATCGATGATGTTGATTGTATTTTTTGTTCATTTTTTGCTAACTTGGAAAGTTTTGGAAATTATTTAAATCCGAAATTCTCAATGAAAAGAACAGATTATCACAGGTAAATTTAATGAAAAAAAAAACATTTTTTAAACTTCTGTATTGCATAGCGTACATAACCTTAGAACCACATATTGTGGCAGTAGGGATTTTAATGAAAGTATTCCAGAAGCACCCATTTATATGCTAAGTAAACAATTTGCTAATTTCATTGCTTCCAGTACTTGATTTATAATTCTTTTCTAACTGTGAGAAGAATTTTCAGAGCTTCTGCCATGTAGACATTCATAATGAGTATAAATTTGGAGATGGAATTTTAGGAGAAGTTAAAATTTGAATATTACTTTTTTCGAATAAATCGTCAATTCCTCATCTTGTTGAAATGTTTTGCATCAATTCCTCCAATATTAAAAATACTAAAACTTTAAAATTCAGACATTTTTAACAGTTAGATGTTATTTTGATAGGTAATAATTCTGTTAAGTAATACTACCTATGTTCAAAAGTGGTCACATGCTAAAATCGACTACATTCTTATCGGAAGAATAAGTTAAACACTGTTTTATCTTTAAATTCGCAGCATCTTTACTTATCTATACGATACATTATTATTAAATATGAAGTATAGAGCATCTGGGTCAAGAAAAGACTAGTTGATTCAGTCTTCTGTTATTCAATCATTGAAAATAGGTTACCTTTTCATAGTTAAAGGGACCATTTTATGCATAGCTCCAAGACCAGGATTAAAGAGGTTAAGCCCGAGCGGCGCGCTGTTGTTGTCAGCTTACAAATTAATACAAAAAGTTCAGTTAACAATACGCTGAGAGATTATATACGGCAAAAAGGGGAATTTCCCGGAAGACTCGTGACTCGAAATGGAAATCGTGCTGCGCGTATTACGGTGGAAGTAGAAGTAGTTAAAAATGAGGGGTCGTTATAAATGAGTTAAGAAAGTTAGAAACTTAAAATATCACATATATCAAGATAGCCAAGACCATCTACTGAAACAATATCATGTTACACCTGACAGTTTCCTATTCAAAAAAGGCAGACTTTTTTTAAATATAGGAATGAAATTTAAAATAAAAAAACTGGAATGTGTAAAAATGAATTTGAAGGTATTTACGAAGTTTAACATGAAATATATATACGCTTCAGATAGTAAGAGAAACGAACAATTATTCGCATAGAAACCAAAAGAATTTACAGAACCACTTAATACAATTTTCGTGCCCAGCCTTATTTTAAACTTTCCTTTAAAAATGAGACCCCTTTCTTATTTCAACAGTTAAATATCCTCATCTTTTATAATATATTCTTAATCTCTTCAAAAACTTTTGCGAAAATGTCTCCCTTACCATTATTTTCCAGATTTTCATTAAATGTATCTGACTGGCTCCTGTCAAAAGATATCTCCATGGTAAGATTGATGATTCATCTCAGAGAGAAATGTCCGTGCCTTGTTGAATAAATTCCCTGTCCTCCTCAAACTTTCTTCGACATTTAGAAAACGGAACTTCAAAATTTTACGCACCAAACTGATTCGGAAATTAATATTGAACAAGGTTATCTTATAAGAGATAATCCTATGAACGATAATTAATTAACAAACTCTAGTTACAAAGTGATGTAGCAATATATTGAATAACTATTACGTACACAATCAATAATATTTAATAAAGATTTTTGACTGAAATAATCATGCTAAATCTATAATCTTATCAGTTAACAGAAATTTTTATGATTCAAATCAAATCAAATCAAATATTTTAAGTTTCAGAGTTACGATTTCTATTAAAATTGAAATACCTTTTAAAAATGAAATGGTTCAAATCATCGTCATATTTACAGTTGATGGGGATAACAGTCATTCTCAAATGAGGATTATTTATCTCCGTTGGGCAGTGGAATATTAGTTTTTCAGATATTTAAAATGCGTGCAGTTTACCAGCGTTCTGATTAATTGGTCCCTAGAGAATATCGTGATTGATGAACTTTACCAGAACTTGGTACATAAACGCTTTATGTCATATATTCAATGAGTGTTTAAATATATGTATACAATGCTGAATATTGGAATTTTTCTTCCCGCTTTCACATGATATTCTTTACACTCTTTGGTAAGAAGGGTCGGCGTGGGCAGTAAAAAAATTAGTGTTTAGAACTAAATGATTAAATTTTCCAAATGTTGGGAAACTTACACATTATTATTATAAAAATTATTTCTTTTTGCGGGTATACCTGACACATAATGTTTATTATTAAGACCAGCTACAATAGAAGAATTGAAAGCAACCATTGCTGGCTGTTTTCAGTTCCTAGAATGTAGCAGCCATTGATTGAAGATTATTGTACCCAGTCACCAGCTAATATGCTTCGCGACATATACAACATCAACGGTGAGTTTTATCAGCAATACCTGCAAAATAACTATCAAGAAAGAAAACTAAGTGGAAAATTTTTACATTCGTATAAAACATGTTAGCTATGAAACTTTTATGTGTGGCTGTATTTGTTTGTGCAACAGTTATTCACACTATGACCTCTATTCTTCGACCCCCACTGTATTTAATGTAATAAAGTCACGAAATTATAGCATTAAAAAAAATCAAGTCTACTTGTGTAAATTTATTACATACGTATGCCTTGATAATGTTTCGAATACATAATTAAATAGAACATTATGAAATTATTGATTGATTAATAATGAAAAATTCTATTCTAGTTAATTTAATAAATGTACAGATATTTTATGTATGATAGTGTTGCATGTTCTATATTTTAAGTTATTAAATTTTATTATATATTTGCAGTTTTAAATTTTCAATTTCTTTAACGCCATCTTCTATTTTATTCTGTTGAAACATAAATAGTGTTATACAAAGGAGACAGGCTCAGCTCTGAAATATTTTCTAGAAATGTGCATGAAAAAATTTGCTCTCTGTCACTCATGCAATTTTGAGATTTTCCTTCAATATACAAGGTACCTACTGATATAAGGGCTGAAGCCCCTTAACTTCAAAATAATGGCAGCTATAGTCATGAAAGTACTGTCTAGGCATAGCAAAACGACCATGCGCTATACGATGAGACCACTTACATCGCCACCTGGTGACAAACTCCGGAGTTAGCGTTAATATCTCGAAAACGTTAAAAAATAGGGGGAAATGTTCAGTTATAAAGTTATAGACTGGTATCGATTTAGTACAAAAATACACCCTATGATCCCTTTAATGCTAAGAACAAAACTCTGAAAATGCACATTTGATTGTCAGCGATTTCCGAAACCATGACGTCACAAAACTGTTTAAAAAGAGAGAAAAAACAATTACTTATCACAAGATACCTTTATTTTCGGTGTTCAAAGTGCTCTCAGTCATCTACAATACATATTTGAGCCCTTGTTTGAATTTCACTTTGCAGACGTTTTAGCATACAGTTGGTGCGCTAGCAGAAGCAACAGTAATATGGCACAGAAAGTCCTGCAATGTATGCGGGAATGTCGCATACACCTGCTTTTTGGGTTATTCCCCCAAGAAAATGTATAATGGGGTCATTTTTTGTTCTAAAAATTCCATTTCCTCCTTTTGTCCATGTCTCGTGAAGTCACATTTTCTTAAAATGAGAAACAAACAAATCTGCATTTTAAATGTTCTTTCTTCGTATTAATGTGTACAAGATAATGTGTTCAAATTTCTAAATAGATAACATTCTACAACATTGTAGTTCACATTTCATCCAATTTTGTACTGTTTTCGACATAAGTACGCTAACTCCGTAATTTTCCACCAGGTGGCGCTATAAGTCGGCTCATCGCATAGATCATATATGTTTTACTGTACGAGACTATAATTGTCATCATTCTGAAATTAAGGAGGGTAGCCTTTATTTAAGAAGGCACCTTGTATATGAAAATTTTTATGTGCAACTATCATACTCTTCGAAATACCAAGAATGTATTGGGAAGCATTGCGTACAATTCCTATAGAAAAAAAAAATTATCATCACTTGCTTGTGAAGATGATAAATTAAAAAATAATTCATAATACTTTTAATACATATTTATGATGTATTATTATTATTAAACATTCTTATAAAATATGAAGTGTATCATAATTCCAAATATGGAATTTTTTTATCCGCTTTTCACTAAGTGATGTGCTAGAATTTTGAAATAGGATAAGTGATCAAGAACATTTGAAAGTTCTTGATGATATTTTACTATTTTAATATTATCAGAACTTAATTATCGGATCATATTTAATTGCATTAAATTTTGTTTCCGTATTAGCGGCTCCAACTGATAGTGAGTAGACGACAAAATTTATCTTGAGATTGAAAAGTAGAAAGAAATAAATATAAAAATATTTCTGTTGTTACGAACACTAATAGATGTGTGTTTTTAAAATGTGGTTTTAACTAAATTTATTATCATTTTGTATATTATACTATAAAGTTCTTAAAATATTTTTAATGCAATACTTCAAAATTTATTGTAAAAACGAAAATTTTCGTGCAAAATACAAATATAATAAAAATGTTTTTCACAGAACACCATATATGGTATTAATAAAAGAAAAAATGTGCAAAGAAACTCTTAATTTTTTATAAATATATGAAAATGTTTTCCTGGTTGCATTTTTCTATTCAATTTCAAAAGATCAAATTTTAATTATTTTTGCCCCAATTTGCCTTCTGTTTCGCAGATTTTTAAGAAATAACTTTGTTCAAGTGTATTTTCATCTACCATAAAAACTTCGAAAATAATATTTTAAGATTCTATTTAATTCTGTTTTGCTGAAATCTTTTAATACCTGTGTAGTTATAGTTTCATATTCAGACAAAAATGCGCTAAAAACAGTCGTTTTCAAAACTATACCGGACGCTACCGGCCTGATATGGCCGCTCAAGCGTTTTTCATTCCTCCGTTTATTTTCAGGAACACTAGAAGTCTGTTCCTCCTAATAGTCTCCTTTCTTTACCTGATGCTTAGATCTCCCATTTAAATGACTTGGCCCTTGTGTAGAGTGCAGATATCTCCATAATGACCTCACAGGTACATCCCAACTAAAAAAAAATCTGCAGAAATCTGAAGGTATTTGGAACATGTTTTCTTCAGATTTTCTGTAGAAAAAATGCAGAATATCTGAAGAAAACTATGTTCCAATTACCTTCAATTTGTTTCAGGTTTTCTCAAGAAAAAAAATTGTAGAATATCTGAAAAAAAATATGTTCCAAATACCTTCAGATTTTTCTACAGTCAAAGTTTAATTATTAATTTCATTAATCTAATTTGTGATTCAAGTTGTGACAAAACTTCAAGCTCATCCTGTCCGGGATTCGATCCCGCGGTCCTATGGTTGACTGGCGGGCACGCTAACCACAACGCCACGCAGGAATACGCGAGATGGGGATAAATTAATCTATTTGAGTTTCAGCGTCACCATAGCTCTCGTGGCACCATCTAGTGGTGTAAAAATCAACCAAGGTCAGAATACGTGTATCAAAGTCGTAGAGATGAGTAATAGATGAGATTAGTAATATTTTTGTTCAATAGTTTAAATTCTCTGTTTCAATAAATTCGTTTTCACCTATTAACTTTCTGGTAAGCCTTTTCTCCATCGAAACGGCGCAAGCTCTACTTTTCCCTTCTGTTTGGAGGAAAATAGCTAGCCAGAGAGTTGGCAAGCTAATTGGAAATTAATTAAATTATGGGGGAAAAGTTTAAAATATTAAAACCTCAAATATATTTATTTCAAAGATTAATTTAGAATTCATTTTTTCAGTGGCATATTTAAAAAATTTAGTGCCTAAGACAATTTTCGATTGGAAAATTTTTTGAAACTCCTGTGTGATGACTCCTGTAGACAATAATGATAATTACATTCTAATTTTGTTTTATATCCTTTGGAAAATAAAGTTGCAATATTAGAGAATATGGTGCAAAATATGTATTTAGAGAAATGCAGATATTATGAAATTGGAGTTAAATCTTCAAAAAATCAACAGATATTGGTCATGTTTATTGATTTTCTGAAAGTCTGCTAAATAAATGCAAATTGAATTGAAGACAAAATGCAGATTTTTTGAAGTCTTAAAAAATCTACAGGATATTTAAAGAAAAAATTAAAATATTTTTTTGCAGATTTTATGCAGATTAAATTGAAGAAAAAATGCAGATTTTTTCTGTATTCAAAAAATCTGCAGAATATTTAGAGAAAAATACAATAAGAACATTGTCTGAAGTTAAATTGAAGAAAAAATGCAGATTTTTTCTGTCTTCAAGAAATCTGCAGAAATCTTTAAGAAAACTTCAAAAAAAAATTTCTGCAGAATTTGTTTTTAGCTGGGATTGTACCCGAATTCATGACACATATGAATATTCACAATATCCTTTTTTATCACGAATGTTTATTTAACCCATTTCATGATTTTATCATTTAAAATTAATTGATGTAAAAATTATTGGCCCCAGAATTTGTTCTGTACCATCATGTTAGGTTTAAGAGACGAGAAGACTTTCGCGACCTACATTCCGAAAGTGATGAAGTCGTCCTTGGTTCTCGTATTTTCGCTTTAAGATGACATTTTTACAAACGATATCCCCAATTGTTTCATTTAAACCTCCCGACGAATGTTTGTGATTAATTTAAGAAAGCTAAAATTAAAATTAGTAGGAACAGGATGGTAATTATTGAGCTATATGAAAAAAAACTGGATAACTTTTGAACAGTTGACGGGATTCAGTTGAAACTTGGCGGTTGACTATAGGGCATGTCGGGATTTTTTTAGCATGCCAACTTTTATTGTTGTTCATTTTTCGTTGAAAATGTCGAAATACAGCGTTTCTGAGCGTATATCGATCGTCATGGCCTACTATTCGAGCAATAACAGCTCCATTGCGGCCCAAAAGAAATTTGCGACCGATTACAAGCTAAAGACAACCGCTCCAAGTGTTATAACAATCAAAAAAGTGATTAAGAAGTTCGAGAGAACTGGTAGTGTCGATGTCTCGACACTTCAACGATTTTTGCAGAATTTTGCTCTTCGTCTTCGCCACGTCATAGCCATTGATGGCAAGCATATCGAACAATTCATAAACTAAATCCGAATATCTGTAGTTACTTTTAAAATTTGAATAAAATTTTTAATCTCAGTAGTTTTTGAAAATTTCATTTTTTATTTCATATAGCTTAATAATTGTCACCCTCTATTAACTATATTAAAATTAAGAAATTGTTTACCTGTGCCTGTCATGTATATTGCTCCGAACTCGCCGGTGTGAATAGTGCGTCTGGTGGAGGGTTAATATGATACAATAACCCTTGTATTGGATGAACACTAATATAAATGATAAATGAGCTCAAATCACTATTTTCTGCGTTATGTGTTTTCGTTAACTCATCTTTTGCCAATGTATCTCCTCAACGAAATCAAAGATCAATCAAGTTTACTTTTCCATTTGTTTCCAATATTCAGAAAATACGATGGAGATTGTTCATTCATATAAATCTACCATTTTCTCGAAATATGTCAGTTGTTTCCAAATATTGATAATCTAACAAAATTCTCAAGTAAAGTTCGTTTATAGAATAAATAAATACTTGGAAATAATCGATGGATTTCCATAAAATGATAAATTCACGTGTATAAATTCACATAAAACCAAGATCTACCTGGACTTGACAGATATGAACAAAAAGAGCTGGAACATCTTCAGAAGAAGCTCTTTATCACCAAATAAATGTTCTTCAAGTTCGGAAAATCGCTTCTTTCTTTGAAAATTCCCCTGCTGATAAAAAGTTTTAAAAAACGTGATTTATTTCCAAATCCTAAACCGTGATTTATAGCATCCTTCATTCATAAGTCTCGCATATTTTTGAAGGATTTTCAATAAATTTCTCATTATTTTCAAAAATAAGTTGCAAGCAGAAGATGAATGCTTTCAATAACTTAAATAGGTTTTGTCAGATAAATAAAACATAAAAAAACCATGTTAAGAATATAGTAAAATTAATTAAAATAAAAAGTAAAATTATTAATCATAATGTAAGGAATTTTGAACTGTTTTTGGGGCCAGAATTGTTTAATTTCAGAAGTTTTTGTGTTTGATAATATTTAAACTGAAGATAGAAAAATGTGTACTTTTATTTGTTTACGGCTTATCCCACATTATCAGCCAAAAATCCTTTCTTTCACTATTCCAAAAAAATATGATAACATGAATAAAATCTGAAAGAAAAATTGTATTTCTGAATTTTTTTATTAAACTGATTAATTAGCTAATTAGCTTTTAATTAGAATTAATTATATTTTTATTTAAGAAAATATTTTTTTCTGGATTAGTACCATTTATAGAAGTCAGCTCAATATTCAAGTGCAAAAATCAAAGCAAAAAATTGCATTGCTTAGGTGTTACTAATTGGAGAACAAGCGTCCAGAAAAAGAGTCAATGTCAGATAATGTTTAACTAATACACAAAATATATCTTTCTATGTTTATCTTTATTTAGCGTTACTGTATTTACGTCTTATTACTCTTAGCTTGATTAAAATTCTGTTCTTAAGCTGAACGATGGATGTTTTGATTCGGATCATGTACATATGAGCCATGTCACATGACGAGTGCACCATCTTAGCAGGGCGCCTCTCTCCAAACTTCGGCACTCTGCAAGAGGGAAGGCGTATAACATTTTATACATATAACGAGCACCAGATCCGTACTCGTTGTAGATCTACCCTAGGATCGAGTCTCGAGCACGCACCTCTCCTGTTCAGAAAGCTGAGGATTTAACGTGCATCAGATCCGTACACGTTGTAGATCTCCCCTATTAACGTGTCTCGAGCACGCACCACTCCGGTCCAGAAAGCTGAGGATGAAACGTGTACCACATCCGTACACCTTGTAACTCTTCCCTATTAACGGGTCTCGAGCACGCACCCCTCCTGTCCAGAAAGCTGTGGATATAACGTGCACCAGATCCGTACACGTTGTAGATCTCCTCTATTAACGGGTCTCGAGCACGTACCCCTCCTCTCCAGAAAGCTGAGGATATAACGTGCACCAGATCCGTATACGTTGTAGATCTCCCCTATCAATGGGTCTCGAGCACGCACCTCTCCTGTCAAGAAAGATTTGACTCTTCCATGTGACCATCGTGGATCCTACTATTAGTAGATTTGATATCACACTAACAACATTATTAAATGTTGCAAATAATAAATGGAATAAAATATAAGTCAATAAAAATTAGCATTAGGGTCAAATTCTATGGATATTAAGCTATGGCAAAGTCCAATAGAAGTTATGATATAAATTTTTTTTCTATTATAAATACAATCAATACGATCAATGAAATAGATAAACCATTGAATATAGAAGATGTTTCTAGATTTATAAATATAAATTTGTCCAAGATGTACAGTAAAATCAAAAACATGTTCCTCCATTCTTACGAAATGCATCTAATTTTGAACCACAATTATTATTTCGTCATTAAATGTTATCTAATTCAGAAAGAAAATAAATCAGCTTTTCCCAAATAAATTGCATGCTTTAATTCGTTCATTGATTAAACCAATTTATCATCTTAACAAATTAAGCAACTTAATTTTCAGTAAAAGAAATTAAAAGATAGAATAGTTTTATAACTACGCTGCTATTGCTTTTTTGATACACATATTGTGCTGTGGAAGAAATTTCCGTCCATACAGTTTCTTTCTATTGCCAGAGTGCGGGTAAAATATTCACATTGATTTTTATTTCCAAAAATCCTAACATCTTAAGCCCAATTCCATAAGCAAATAGATCAAATAATTTTTTTGTAAACAACAGACAAATTTCCAGAAAAAATAATATACAGAATGAAATCAGTACTCGATTTGCTTCCAGTTTGTATGCGCAAAATATGCTTCAAAATCAGAAGAAAAAGTGTTTCATAGTCATCATAAATGTCCTTTAAGTTCGGAATATCGCTTCCTTCTTCTGGAAATTCTTTTGAAGATAAAAAGAGTTCCAAAGTGTGATTTATTTTTATCCCAAAAAATTTCTGATTTATAGCATCTTTCCTGTATAAGCTTCGAGTAGTTTTGGAGATTTTCCAAAAGCTGTCTTATTATTTTCCGAAAAAATTTGCATGCAAAGGTTTATGTTACAATTACTTATATAGTTTAGACATATCTTGTTAGCTAAATAAAATATTATATAAATATAATAAAGTTAAGATATATTCGCATTATATTTTTCAGGATAATATAGGTTATGTTAAAAAATATTTTTGTTGTACATCATTTTAAGCGCCATATGCATTACATTTATTTAAAAAAAATATCGCGCATTTCGAAAAACCCTGTTATAATGTGATCTAAATGAAAATGCTAAAAGAATCTTTACGAAAAGAACTTATTTCACAAATGCAAATCTTCAAATCTAACGATATCGTTGCAAATAAATTATCAATAAACTTATCATTTGCATGCGCAAAAGTAATGAAATTCATAAGTTTTCACTGGAATAGGTACTCTTATTTTAAATTTTTCCTCCTTCGTTTAAATTAAATGCCAATCAAATTTCAACTTCCTTAAATTTCATAACCCTTCACCTTTCAGTTTTTTCCATTTCAAATTGAAATAGGTCTGAAAATTGCTAGGAGGTTAAATATAGGTCGTGACGCTTTGTTAAAGATGGTTATAGTCAACAATTTTTATTTAAGTACTAGAAAATCACCCGCCATGGTATGACAGGTGCAAATTGCCTCTTCATTCGATAGATTTCCCGTCAATTTGACGTGTTTAAATAGATATATATGCAAGAGAAATGTTTAACATTGATTGAAAACAAATAAAATAAACATACGTTTTACAACAGGATTTTTTTATTTACATATTTCTTTATTCAGAAAACCTCTTGGTAAACAACATTCCGTATGAAGTATTTTCCGTTGTTTAACAATTTTATTATAATTCAATAACCAGGAAATTCTCAGTTTGTCAAACGTAAGTCAAAAGTTAAAATTTCGAAGGAATTCTTTTTCGAAATTCTAATCAAAACAAAGCACTTCTCTGCTTGTCAAACGTTGCTAAAACATTATCAAATCATATCATCACGATTGCAATAAATAATCAGATGCATCTTGGTGTCCGAACTATATCACGCGTATGATATGCCACTGACGTAATTTAATACTTTCTATTAAAAAACGGAAATTAATTTGAAATATGTGATTAATATAATTTAAAATTTCTCGGATACTATTGATCATAGCGAGATAAATTTTATATCAATCTATAGAAAATTTTATTTCACTATTTTAGAGCTATTAAATTTGAAATTAGATCGACAGTTACTCTTTTAAATTTAAAATTACTGAAATTTAGGTTCTCTAACAATGAAATAATGCTGTTTAACGTCTTGCAGTGCTATGACGTGAGTTTTATTGTGGGTGACGACAGAGCGTTACCGAGAGACAGATCTCGCCTATTATATTAGTAATATTTCACGACTTGTATGTAATAAGCCAAATAAAATAATTTAAAAGCATTCGTAATTATTATTATCTAACCAATAACAGTGAATTGTATATTCCATGTGAAATCTAAGAGAATGAGATGTAATTCTACCAGGAGGGTTTTGACTCCGCTAAAACGAAATTTTGCACACGTTTGCTCTTTGTTGGCACATTCTTTCTTTATTCTTACTGTAGATCTAAAAGTACCATTAGGCAATAATAATGAAAACATTAATTTTTCGTTATTTAATTTAAAGGAGATGTATAAATCAGATGCAACCCGATATTAAAGTCAAATTCTGTAAAGTTCAATCACCGTATATTGCACAAATTTACATATAACTTCGAAAACTGGAAATAAATTTAAATACTAGTGCGAAAAATAAGAGGGATTTTATAAACAACTTCATTCCTTTTTGTTATTTAAAAATAAGATCTATAGTCTATTCCGCCACTTGCTGTGTTACCTGCCTTTCTATTTTCTTATTAACATTAAATGTAGCCTTTGTATATGGGAAGATGGAATAAAGCAGTAGAGTAAAATCACCTACAGTGTAATTAAAGCGTGGACAGATTATTTTCACCAGGAAAATATAATTTTAATGATTTATTAGTATAGTGACAATACCAGCTCATAAGAAATATGGTTGACATCTCGTTAGATGATATGATTAAATAAATCACTCATATCCGCCTTTGTATGTGGACAAACATATATAAGAATACATCTAATTTTAAGTTACATAAATCTGGATGGATATCCAAAGATGTTCATTTAAACTGTATTCATTCCGAAATATAACTTTTTCAGCAAAACATGAGAGAAAAACATTCAGATGCCAAATTATCCAAGACATAAATATCGAATTGTAAATATTGATTGGAATAAGTTTAGTTAATCATAACAAAATATAGACGATAAAGTTATAATTTGCACAAACCAAGAGCTATAAAACGTTGGTTGGTTGGTTCCCGGTTGCATAACTATACCAAATCTCAGAGCTTTAATTTAGATGAACTATTTCTTTGAAGATAAATTATCCATAAAACACTTCATACTCCGAACGAATTAAATTCCAAAGTGCTAATTGAAATGGATCTTCTTTCTTCTAATTAACATACTCTCAATTAAACAAACTCTTCACTCTTCTCAAAACGCATAAGCCTTTCTAGCCAAACTTCTCCCATTTCAAATTGCGATACTTCCTTTCCCGTTTGCTTTTAGAAATACCAAGAGGTTAAATAACTTCTACCCAACCACGGGAAGCTAACTTTTCTACCTCATTTACGAATTCAACATTTCCCCCTCTAAAAGTAACGCTTATCATTTGGCTTTGGCTTTTTCCACTCTAGTGCTGTAAGTGGTTTCAACTTTACTTGCGCTTACTAAAAGGTCGGTCTTGAATGTTAACACGAGACAGAAATCAGAATGCAAGCGGTTGTAGTGTGCATGTAGTAGAGTCGAAATGGACTTGCATTTTTAATGCGCAGTTTCGTAGTCTGGTTCGTTAGTCATATTGAGTTGGGGGAAAACTGTCGGTGGTTGATTTTACAACTGAAAATGGAAAGGGGGAAAGAGAGATTTTTAAAATGCACCTTATGTCGTTTTCAGTGGAAAAAAGGGGGATGAATGGAATGTGATTTGGGAGTGACGTATCTGAAGTGATTTCGTTTGTGCTATTTTTAGGTTCAAAGTGGTACTCTCTTAAAGGAAAAATCCAGGAAGGAAAAAGGAGATGGAGCACATGCTCTTTACCATGCAAATGGAATGTTGGGTTACCGAATATTAAATAAAATGTTTGTTGATCCGATATCGATTTATTGTAGATTTTTATGGAAATTAAATTAATTTGGTTTGGTGATCTAAAAAAATAAATTATAGTAATATATAAAAAATAAACATTCTTTTATTTCAGCGCTTAAATGTAGCAAAGATTTTTATCAAATATCTGGAGATTAAAACAAAATCTTAAAAGCAAGAACCACCGATGGAAGTTTTCGGATTAAATTTGAATTTTAATAACATTCATGTGGGTGTGATGGGTCTGAAATAACACCAATCAGACCTCGTGAAGTAACGTTTCCACTTATTATATGATTAAAAACAAAGGTGATGATGATGAATGTACAGATGGTAGTTTTAACTATGCTAACAAAAGTCGTTTTCAGATGTCGGAGATTGTGTAAAGCTATAAGTATTGCTGCGTACAGAGATATTGATTAACCACCTACTGAGGTCAGTTGCTATATCTTGATTGAAATCTCCCCTTCGCGGGAGCTAAAGACAATTCTCTCCTACACGACAGCTGGCCTATCTCTGACATCTTGCCCTCCATGACATCGGGTACACTGCGCCATCTGATGGTGGTAGGAACAAATTCCACATTCATAATATCTTCTATTTTTGATGAATGTTTCCGAATTTCTTTGCATGTCATACTCGATGTAAATTAATTTTCTTATCATATATTTTCAATGCCTCAAGCATTTAAGTTTTTCGCTTCGAAACTCTGTTTTACTTTTTTAAAAATATTTCTACTTTTTAATACTCTAATGAAAGCCTGTTTTCAAAAGCTTTTTAATTGCTATTGTTTTATACGTTTTAGTGTTTCATTTATTATATTCACTATTATAAATATCAAAGAAATTTGTATTGAATTTTCTGCCTATGGAATGAAAATATAGTTTAAATTAATCGATTAAGTCCCAAAAATAATAAAAGGTCAGTGTCGTCAAGAACATGCAACTATACAAAATTTCCGAACTCTAACGTATTGAGAAGTGAGTGAAAAACCGATTACAAAATTTATCTTTAGAAATACGTAAAAGTGCAGTTGAGTAAAAGAATGCAAAAAACGATGAAGAGGCCTCGGCCACCTACAGCTAAGGTCTTTTGACTAACAGATTTAGGGTACGAGATTGGAAGCCCTATTCCATCAAAGATTTGTCGACCACCATCAAAGATTCGTCCCACAAGATAACTCTCTTTCAATGCGCATTTTTTTCCAACATACACGAGTAACCTCGTGTAATAAGAAATTTGATTTAATAAATTTTCATTAAACTTAACATGAAAATTCTGATATATACAATAATCTGGACTAAAGAATTAATAACTATTATTTCTGTTAAGCTCGCTGATAATCTATAATTTATTAATTTTGTTCTATTGTAAGAAAATAACTTTTAAAATGAATTATGAGAATTTCACAGTAGGAAAATGCATGATATATATGACATATTTATAATATATCTAAAGTAATTTATCTATTTCATTTTTAGTGTAAGATTATTTTTACAAATAAAAAAATGGAAAATAGATTAGAAACATTGCATTCTTTTTGTTCTCTTTTTATAATCATGCTCATATTTATTAAGCCTTTTCCAAAATAAACCTAGAGTAGCTTCTAAATGGGACATTAATTTAATGAATTTGTTTACTATAAAATATCTAACATTAAAGTAATGTAGTTCATGCGAATATTTTGTTTGTATTTCATAGACTTTTACAATTATGAAAATTTTATTAAACTTCAAGGAACCCAGAACTTTTATTATACAAAAGAAACGCCCCAAGGTTGCAACAAAACATTTAAAAAACAATTTCTAATGTTTTTAGACACATCCTTTCAGCCCGTCATAAAGACGACCAACATACACACAAATGATGCGGGAAAAAAAACAGCTATTTTCTACATTTTAAATAAAAGAAGCAGATCTAGACAGAATCCGCGAAAAAACAACATAAAAATAAGATACTGTCAGACGATTTTATGTTATCTGACAAAATCAACAATGTGAGAAGAGCCATTTGGTTGCAAGGGAAAAAAAATATTTGGAAATTCAGAAAAAAATATTAAAAAACAGTTCAGAATCCATAATGGCCGTTTCAACCTTATTTCCCAAGGACAGATACTTTTAACCATTATACCCGGTTGAGTCGCAGTGGACATGCAAGCTGACAGAATGTCTTGGAGCAAAGTTGGGTTGCATCAAAAAATGTCAGTTGATATGCTTGAAAATATTTTTCTGGTGTTTTTTTCCCTTTCTTTTTCAAATTTTTACTCAAAGATACATTTTTAGTTGAATAAAAATGCAGTCCGGAAAAACACTTTTGAAGGGGAAAGAAGACAGAATCTATTAGTGAGATAGATTTATATTCATTTTGTCTGGCAAGAAAGATGGATAAATGAAATTGTCTTGTAGAGTTATTTTTAAAAGACTTGTTTTAATATCTTTTGGCACGTGTTCATTTAAAAAATGTATGGAAAGCAGGAAGATGTTTACCGGTATTTTTTCCTCGTATTTAGTAGATGCTGTCATTTTTTCATGGATTCCATTTTTTATTATGATATGTTATTATACTAAGTGTTTATGTTTCCATTTATTCAGAAATTTGACAGTTTTGAATTTATTGAGGAAAAACAAGGCATCTTTCAACCTCAGTGGGAAATTTAAATTTAAAGATCCCTTTGTTCAATGCTGTAGCGAAAGATCAGAATTCCGAAAATAAGTATCATTCAACACAATGTCCATTGAGGCTTTAGCATTAGCAACATTCGACAGAGAATTCGATTAAACAAAAACTACCAGAATCAAATAGAGAAACCCCGAAGAATCTTGAAACTAATTTGTTTCTTTTATTTAAGCGTTTCTTCTATAGTTGTCAACATATTAGAGCACAGTAGACTTTTAGGAAATTCGCGGATTCGACACAGAAGGGCTAAAGGTCACAGATTCGACTTCTTCAAGGAATCGGCGTGTAAGCTTGTACACATGAAACTTATTAAATGTCTTTTGGATGTTCTGGAGGCGGAAGTCTGCAGATCAAGATTCTGGCTCAGGTTTCGTTCTCGTCGCCTCACCGCAGTTTAAAATCCTGAGGTCTGTTTCCAAATAACCATTGTGTATGTTTGGAACTGGATGTGATACTGACCGCCTATGTTGAGAACACTGATTTTTGATAACTTTGGCGAAAATTAATTTTTGACATTTTCTTGTAGTCCAAACTGTCGTCTTTCCAAATCCGTTTATCTTCTGTTTCTAAGTGAATTAGAAAAGCAGTTATAACTATTTTAATATACTTTGTCTGAAGTAAAACCAACCGGGAGGAAATTTTTAAGTGCAGTTTTCTCAGAACTTTGTTCTTCATAAAATTTCCCCACCGTTAACATGATATCGCGAAATCTAATAAAGGTATTCACTTGAAATTTTCAGCACATGTTTAAAATAGTATAAGCAATGAAATGAACTAAAATATTTGTTATTCGTGAAATACTTTTAAATTTACAGGTGTTTTTTTAAAAAAATTAAGTTGTGAATTAATGGGTAAGGTTATATTAACGTCCCGTTTTGAAGTTACACGAGGGCTATTTGGGGACGGACTTCGTAATTTTGAACCGCGGTCAGATGACGAGGACGACACCTGAGCTGGCGCTCCCACTCCAAACTTCCTCACCACACCAGAGGGAGGGCGTTCGGCCACTACTTATGGTTTAGCGTGCAACAGGCCCCATACACGGCGGATCTTCGGAGGAATCGGGTTTCGAACCTGCGACCCTCCGGTCCCGGGATCGAGGCCTTACCACTCTTTCATTGTGAACTAATGAAAAAATGCATGTTTACACATATTTTTACCCCTAATTTACTTGCATTTGAATTTTTTCTTATATTTTAGTTCATTTTATAGATCATTGTCCTCTATAACTTGTGTGTAAAGAAGATTAGAATTGCTGCCTTACAATTTGGTGTAGAGTGTCAACCGTGTTGGTTGAAATTTACAACAAATTCCCACATTTCTCAAAAAGTATTATATTTATAATAAACTTGTTTTTGTTTTTTGTGTTTATAATTGATAATGCATATGATAAAACGAAAAATTATCAAAATCTACAATTTTTTAAAAATTTGTTTCGAACGCAGGCGGTCGCCTTAACAAATCTATCTCAGCATGTTTCTAAATGTAGGGTTTAAATTCGTTTTATTTAATTACTCTTTTGAAACAACAAGAGGCATATTTTGAGACCGACCTCATAATCTTCAAACATGTTCAGAAGTCGAGAACGACATCTGAGTTGGCATCCCCCTTTCCAGATTTCCAAGCTATGTTAGAGGAACAACGTTCGATTTAAAAAGCCTTGTTCCAACGGCGTGTAGCTTGACCAAACTTCGATTCGCTCGAGGTTCGCATTTGTGGACTGTGTCGGTGGAATTCGAACAATGCGCCATTCCTACGGCGAGTGCCATATCAAATATCTCCGCAGAGCTCGAATGAACGGATGCAATGGCGCCGTCTAGCCGCTTTGATGTGCGAAATATTTACCGCTACAACGCGAGAAACCTCAGATGCACTTACAAGCCCTCCGACCACATCGATTCTTCCCATTCCGAAGACAGGGAGTAACGCAAACCAAGGACGAAACTCGCGAAAAGACAGGCGTTAGAACGCAGCTGAATATTCATTGTCACATGCATGGCCAATTATTACAACCAGACCACCGCGACCTCTCTTTGAATCTGGAAGGTAATTCTAAAAAGTTACCTAAAAACCGTTCTTAAGAAATTTTTTTAAATCATATGATTTTCAATCAATCAATTGATTTTTTTTAAAATCATACATTGTTTTCCATTTTTTAATCATGAGATAAATCTTTACATACACTCACTCTCAGATGGTGCCACTGGTAAGGCATCAAAATTTAATTTAATTAATGATTAATTGGTAATGAAGATTTTAATGTGTTAGAATGTGTGTTGTCATCGATAACACGCAATTGCCCGAAATAACAAAGCTAGCACATCTGGAAGCGAGTGGAAAATCGAATCTTTACAAACATGAATCAAATAAAATTAAATAAAAGTATTTAAAAATGTATACGCTTATACTAGTTTGATATGTTTGTTCTTTCAATTTGATTGAGAAATATTATCTGATATTTGTAGTTGATGTCTTAAAAAAGAAATTATATTTTTTATTTAAAACTTATCATAATCGATTTTCTGTGCCATTCTTTCTTAATTCGATTATTTCTGTTATATTCCATGCATTTTAATTTGAATTAAACTGACATTCATGAACAAAAGAATAAACTGTTAAATTAATTTTTACTTTTGAAGTTCGTACATTTTAATTTGAGAGTACTGACATTAATACAAGGATGGATGCAAAAATAATTACTCAATACAAC
>BGPR01012727.1:0-23624 GCA_013235015.1 Araneus ventricosus | reverse complement strand
TTGATAATTAAATTACATATTAATACGAAACACTTGTTTTATGATTTTATCCAGACATTGTTACGAAACCTCTACGGCGCCGACCGGAATTGCGACTTTTTTTTTTTTATCTAGAGTACTTTTTGATGGCGCCATTTCTTGACAGTATATAAAACTACATTTCGAGTATGCGCAGTAAAACATTATTTACGATAAATGCTAATATTCCCCGTAATATTCAAATTTTAATACAATGTTTCTTTTACGTATTGTTAAGTATTCTGTAAGTTTCGTACAATTGGTAAGAAAACTCTGCATCTTATGATAAAAAACATGCAGAGTTTGAAATTTTCAATTTAATACCTATTTTTACTTATATTCTGATAAATATTTTTGTTTTCTCACTTTGGGAAATACTAACAATCTTCAAGTTCTTTAAAATGACACCAGAATCAACCTCCTAGCTAAACGCGTTTCCACGCTACACTTATTTATAATCTTACATAATACTCATTCATAATAATCCCGCGCATGCGCCTACACTGGTGCGATGACGTCACAGGCAAAACAACGCGACAAACTCTTTCAGATATGATCTATCCGCTGTGGGGTCTTTTCGCATTATTAGTCTCGTAGTTATTAGCGATTCAAATCTGACGGTATTTTGTCACACAAGGAAGTTCGACCGACTCTCACTGCAACGAGCAGAAAGACGTTTTCATGTCAAAAATAATTCCTAAACCATCTTAAACAGGAAATATTATTTCTCTATTTTAATTTCAATGATATAGGTGTATAGACAGAACCCTTATATCATCAATTTGCTGAATGAAAACCTAACCTCTTTTAGTCATAATAAAAACCATTAATGGATAAATTCCATCTGAAATGGGTTCACAATCCTACCGGCAGTAAATCATGCTTACAGAAGTAATTCTTTACCAGGAGTCGCTAAGAATTCCCTTTGGTTTTATTTGAAATATGTCCCTGGCACTTCTTGAAGGCACTTCTACTTGAAGTTATTAATTACGTCTGGACTATTGATTACTAAAGGGATAAACCAAATCGTGACTGCACATTTTTTTCCAAAATCAATCCTAAAATATTTTCTTTTGGGATTCCATTCATGGAAGGATTCGATTTCTTAAAGAATCATAGCTTAGCCATTGGATTAAAAAACTTTATATAAAGAAATGTCTTCGCTGACGAGATGATTACTTTTAAATCTTTGTTTATAAATAATAAGTAAATAACAAGTCTGTTTCGACAAAACTTGGCATTAGCTCTTTCTTGTATTTTGGATTCGCAATGAAAATTTTCCGAAGGACTGAAACTAAATATTGAGATTTACCCCTTAAGTCGCGTGCCCGTCATATTGACGTGCATCGAATTATCGCATTTTTAGGCTTATAAACTGAAATTTAATCATTAACTAGCTTTATAATTTGACACAGAAATTACGTAGAATCCATAAACATCTGAAGTAACCTTTGTCTTCTTAAATGAATGAAAACGAAAACCCCTTTCCATACTTGGAGGAATCATCTTATTAGATAGCAAAAAAATGCGAGATTTAAGGGCTCAATATGAGGTGGAGGTTATAAGAAGTAAATGATTATTGTGAATGATGAATACTAAATGTCTGGAAGAGATGTGCCTGTCAAATTGGGAAACTAATTGTGGGAGCGCGGTCAATAGCCTTGACGCTTCCTTTCTGAAATGAAAGAAGTTATTTTCAGTAACCTACATATGATACATACCAAATGTATCGCTCATACGTAATTTTAATAAATATGTATATAATGAATAATTTTATACAATTTTATTTGTGTTTCTTTTTTAATGCAAATCTTTCATTCCTTACAATTTTCCGTTGCTTAAGTTTGCTAATTTCGAGAATTAAAATTAAGTTCCTTTTTAAGTCGGAGATGTTTTTTTACTTAATTTCTGATTTTACCCCTATCATTCGAATTTCCGCATATCCGTATCTGCCCTTTCATATTAACCCTCTCGCACCGAACAAGGCGGTCCCGGGCGGTCTAAAAATTGTCCTTTAACAGCGACGAAGGCCGGTCAGAGGCGGTTGGCGTCTTTTGAGGGGAGGTGATGTTCTGAGATCGCTTAGGAGATAAGCGCGGTAGAGGGTCCAATTATCCTTGCGAACCGTAGCCCATTTCCGTGCTCGTTAAGGGAAGGTTATATGAGGGTGGGGGTGGGGTGCATGACCACCCATGTTGGGACAGTTCAATTCATGTCCCATCCTTAAAGGAGCTAGAAGAAAAAGTAACCTTCTGGATTAAAGAGTTAACCATTTGACTACGTATCCTGCGATTTCGGCGGGTTGGAAGCAAGTCTATTTCCTGCTGCATCCTGGGATTTTCACAGACGTTTACTTCTTACTTTTATATCGTTGGATCATATTATACTATTAAAGCGTTGCATTTAAAATAACAACTCGCTTGGCTCAACGGTATTTTAACACGTTTTCAAAAGGTGAATTTAAATGAAGGATTTTAAAAATAACACAGTCAGAGGGTATATTTGGATAATTTGAACCGTGTAATAATTTCTACTAAATGGTACAAAATTTTTTCCGCATTACTTTAAATGCTAATGGCTTAACTTAAATTTATAAAACCTTAATAATTTAGACCAAACTAAGAGGATTAATTATATATCAAATATCATTGCCGTAAAATTTCTATAAAATTTTTTTAATAAAGAACTAATGCTATAAACCTAATTCTATCATGCCTTTCTAGAGTAGATTCTAATTTCTTAACGTGTACCAAGTGTCACAAGAATTATTTCTCATGATTCTTAAAATATTAAAGATTTAATTCAAAATTTTGAATATTAATGAGTGAGAAACTTTGGACATTATTAATTATTTATTGCAATGTCTTAAATCTGCTATAATAAAGACTTACTAAATGACTAATACGGCAAACCTAATTCCTGTAACCCTTTTAAAGACTAGTTTCTCTTATATTAATCTCTACCAAGTGACACAAGAACTATTCTTCACACAACTCCAAATACTAGCGATTTAATTTAAAGTTTAGAATCTTAATTAATTACTCCAAGTTAGTTAACTATTTAATGAATGAACAGAAGAATAGCAATTCTTTTGTTATGTGATTAAAGACAGAAAACTTTAGAAGAACAAATTTTCTATTTTTAAGAGTCCTAAACCTTCCAAAGAGTCCAGAAATAACTCGAAATCAATAATCGGTTTAACGATCAGTTCGAGTTATTGATATTTAATTACTTTCGTGGGCGGTACCTTATTCCAAGTGTCTTTAGGGAAAATCTTACAGGCTTTGGTTCATTAATCTCTTCGAAAAGAGAGGACCAGTCATTTCGATTAAAATGAAACAGTGGAAAATAATCGATTCATTCTGGAGGAATTTATTAATGAAACCCATTTAGTAGTATTTTTCAGACTTCGCTTTGGAGTGTCCATTTTAAATAAAAGGAATTGCTATATGTTTGGACTTGGGATTAAGTATTCGATTGAGGAGGTCTTGGAGAACTTCATGGTATTTGAAGATAATTATACTTAGGATTATTTTCTCTTATATCCCATATCTTCATAAATTTAGATAGGGAAAATTGTGATTTTAAGTATTAAATAAACAAATAAAAGTGAAGTAATGAATATGGGAATCATTCATTATTCGGAAGAGAGTGTTCAATTGGAGTCGCACTGAAAAGTATCTGAATGATGTCATTTCTCATAGGTTTATTTTCTTTAAGTCAGTTCAAAATTCGAAAAAAGAACCTTGATCGAAATATTTCATCACAGTTTTCTAAATAATTATTTTTGCTAAATTCAGTTTTCTTAACTGATGCTTCATTTTGACATTTTTTTCAGAATTTTGAGTTCCTTTTCAATTGTTTAAGCGGAAGTAAACTGTAATTTTTTTACCGTAAAAGAACTCATGAGTGGAAGAAAGGAATTTTTTTAAAGGAAAATATCCTTTTTCCCGATAGTAAGTGGGATCATGAGTTGGAATATGGAATTTAAATTAGAAAAAGAGCACTGTTTTCTGCAGTAAATGAGGTCATGAGGCATGGTATTAGGAAATTTACATAATTAATACTTTTAATTTACTTTCATAAATTTTAATTTTGAGTTTTAAATACCAAAATAAAATTGAAGTGAAAATATCGCTGTATGTTAGGAATCGAAGTGTGATTGCATTAAAAATATTTCGATCTTTAAATTTCTCACGGGTTCTGTTTCTTTTAGATCCTTCAAATGAAAAAAATGCTGGTTGAAAAGAGCCCTGACGGATAGTTTTATTAAAACATTTTAAATAATAACATTTATTGTGAATTTTCTTTCAGTTACCATTAATTAATACTCCGTTTTAAAACTTATTTTCAAAATTTAGTTTTTCGTTACATTTTTTAATGCAAATAGACTGCAAAATATTTCTTCTGGTAATAAAGCAGTAGATTTTCATCAAGTGTGCCAGCATGATATCACTGTGCAATAAAATTTCTATGATAGGTTACGTGACCACATCCGAAAATTTAGGACATCAATTCATAGAGTATAAAATAATGTTGACTTTATGATTAAATTGCTAAATCATCTTTTCAGGGCATAAAACTACAGAATGTATCAATGAAACTGTGCAATGAAAAAACATTGAAAAGGAAAGAAAAGATTTATATGACTGTATGTTGTAAGGAGTTGGCATATCTAAAGTTTTTTTCCTATTAAAACAATAATACTAATAATATCAAAATTTTCACTGGAATATCAAAGTGATTGATTCAAATTATATATAAATAGGGTAAATATTTCTATAGTTCTTCACTTTCTGTCTTGTAAGTCAGCTTCTAATGCAGTACAAATAAATAAAAAACTACAATAATTTTAAAGATCGCTCTTCGGATCGATGATGTTGATTGTATTTTTTGTTCATTTTTTGCTAACTTGGAAAGTTTTGGAAATTATTTAAATCCGAAATTCTCAATGAAAAGAACAGATTATCACAGGTAAATTTAATGAAAAAAAAAACATTTTTTAAACTTCTGTATTGCATAGCGTACATAACCTTAGAACCACATATTGTGGCAGTAGGGATTTTAATGAAAGTATTCCAGAAGCACCCATTTATATGCTAAGTAAACAATTTGCTAATTTCATTGCTTCCAGTACTTGATTTATAATTCTTTTCTAACTGTGAGAAGAATTTTCAGAGCTTCTGCCATGTAGACATTCATAATGAGTATAAATTTGGAGATGGAATTTTAGGAGAAGTTAAAATTTGAATATTACTTTTTTCGAATAAATCGTCAATTCCTCATCTTGTTGAAATGTTTTGCATCAATTCCTCCAATATTAAAAATACTAAAACTTTAAAATTCAGACATTTTTAACAGTTAGATGTTATTTTGATAGGTAATAATTCTGTTAAGTAATACTACCTATGTTCAAAAGTGGTCACATGCTAAAATCGACTACATTCTTATCGGAAGAATAAGTTAAACACTGTTTTATCTTTAAATTCGCAGCATCTTTACTTATCTATACGATACATTATTATTAAATATGAAGTATAGAGCATCTGGGTCAAGAAAAGACTAGTTGATTCAGTCTTCTGTTATTCAATCATTGAAAATAGGTTACCTTTTCATAGTTAAAGGGACCATTTTATGCATAGCTCCAAGACCAGGATTAAAGAGGTTAAGCCCGAGCGGCGCGCTGTTGTTGTCAGCTTACAAATTAATACAAAAAGTTCAGTTAACAATACGCTGAGAGATTATATACGGCAAAAAGGGGAATTTCCCGGAAGACTCGTGACTCGAAATGGAAATCGTGCTGCGCGTATTACGGTGGAAGTAGAAGTAGTTAAAAATGAGGGGTCGTTATAAATGAGTTAAGAAAGTTAGAAACTTAAAATATCACATATATCAAGATAGCCAAGACCATCTACTGAAACAATATCATGTTACACCTGACAGTTTCCTATTCAAAAAAGGCAGACTTTTTTTAAATATAGGAATGAAATTTAAAATAAAAAAACTGGAATGTGTAAAAATGAATTTGAAGGTATTTACGAAGTTTAACATGAAATATATATACGCTTCAGATAGTAAGAGAAACGAACAATTATTCGCATAGAAACCAAAAGAATTTACAGAACCACTTAATACAATTTTCGTGCCCAGCCTTATTTTAAACTTTCCTTTAAAAATGAGACCCCTTTCTTATTTCAACAGTTAAATATCCTCATCTTTTATAATATATTCTTAATCTCTTCAAAAACTTTTGCGAAAATGTCTCCCTTACCATTATTTTCCAGATTTTCATTAAATGTATCTGACTGGCTCCTGTCAAAAGATATCTCCATGGTAAGATTGATGATTCATCTCAGAGAGAAATGTCCGTGCCTTGTTGAATAAATTCCCTGTCCTCCTCAAACTTTCTTCGACATTTAGAAAACGGAACTTCAAAATTTTACGCACCAAACTGATTCGGAAATTAATATTGAACAAGGTTATCTTATAAGAGATAATCCTATGAACGATAATTAATTAACAAACTCTAGTTACAAAGTGATGTAGCAATATATTGAATAACTATTACGTACACAATCAATAATATTTAATAAAGATTTTTGACTGAAATAATCATGCTAAATCTATAATCTTATCAGTTAACAGAAATTTTTATGATTCAAATCAAATCAAATCAAATATTTTAAGTTTCAGAGTTACGATTTCTATTAAAATTGAAATACCTTTTAAAAATGAAATGGTTCAAATCATCGTCATATTTACAGTTGATGGGGATAACAGTCATTCTCAAATGAGGATTATTTATCTCCGTTGGGCAGTGGAATATTAGTTTTTCAGATATTTAAAATGCGTGCAGTTTACCAGCGTTCTGATTAATTGGTCCCTAGAGAATATCGTGATTGATGAACTTTACCAGAACTTGGTACATAAACGCTTTATGTCATATATTCAATGAGTGTTTAAATATATGTATACAATGCTGAATATTGGAATTTTTCTTCCCGCTTTCACATGATATTCTTTACACTCTTTGGTAAGAAGGGTCGGCGTGGGCAGTAAAAAAATTAGTGTTTAGAACTAAATGATTAAATTTTCCAAATGTTGGGAAACTTACACATTATTATTATAAAAATTATTTCTTTTTGCGGGTATACCTGACACATAATGTTTATTATTAAGACCAGCTACAATAGAAGAATTGAAAGCAACCATTGCTGGCTGTTTTCAGTTCCTAGAATGTAGCAGCCATTGATTGAAGATTATTGTACCCAGTCACCAGCTAATATGCTTCGCGACATATACAACATCAACGGTGAGTTTTATCAGCAATACCTGCAAAATAACTATCAAGAAAGAAAACTAAGTGGAAAATTTTTACATTCGTATAAAACATGTTAGCTATGAAACTTTTATGTGTGGCTGTATTTGTTTGTGCAACAGTTATTCACACTATGACCTCTATTCTTCGACCCCCACTGTATTTAATGTAATAAAGTCACGAAATTATAGCATTAAAAAAAATCAAGTCTACTTGTGTAAATTTATTACATACGTATGCCTTGATAATGTTTCGAATACATAATTAAATAGAACATTATGAAATTATTGATTGATTAATAATGAAAAATTCTATTCTAGTTAATTTAATAAATGTACAGATATTTTATGTATGATAGTGTTGCATGTTCTATATTTTAAGTTATTAAATTTTATTATATATTTGCAGTTTTAAATTTTCAATTTCTTTAACGCCATCTTCTATTTTATTCTGTTGAAACATAAATAGTGTTATACAAAGGAGACAGGCTCAGCTCTGAAATATTTTCTAGAAATGTGCATGAAAAAATTTGCTCTCTGTCACTCATGCAATTTTGAGATTTTCCTTCAATATACAAGGTACCTACTGATATAAGGGCTGAAGCCCCTTAACTTCAAAATAATGGCAGCTATAGTCATGAAAGTACTGTCTAGGCATAGCAAAACGACCATGCGCTATACGATGAGACCACTTACATCGCCACCTGGTGACAAACTCCGGAGTTAGCGTTAATATCTCGAAAACGTTAAAAAATAGGGGGAAATGTTCAGTTATAAAGTTATAGACTGGTATCGATTTAGTACAAAAATACACCCTATGATCCCTTTAATGCTAAGAACAAAACTCTGAAAATGCACATTTGATTGTCAGCGATTTCCGAAACCATGACGTCACAAAACTGTTTAAAAAGAGAGAAAAAACAATTACTTATCACAAGATACCTTTATTTTCGGTGTTCAAAGTGCTCTCAGTCATCTACAATACATATTTGAGCCCTTGTTTGAATTTCACTTTGCAGACGTTTTAGCATACAGTTGGTGCGCTAGCAGAAGCAACAGTAATATGGCACAGAAAGTCCTGCAATGTATGCGGGAATGTCGCATACACCTGCTTTTTGGGTTATTCCCCCAAGAAAATGTATAATGGGGTCATTTTTTGTTCTAAAAATTCCATTTCCTCCTTTTGTCCATGTCTCGTGAAGTCACATTTTCTTAAAATGAGAAACAAACAAATCTGCATTTTAAATGTTCTTTCTTCGTATTAATGTGTACAAGATAATGTGTTCAAATTTCTAAATAGATAACATTCTACAACATTGTAGTTCACATTTCATCCAATTTTGTACTGTTTTCGACATAAGTACGCTAACTCCGTAATTTTCCACCAGGTGGCGCTATAAGTCGGCTCATCGCATAGATCATATATGTTTTACTGTACGAGACTATAATTGTCATCATTCTGAAATTAAGGAGGGTAGCCTTTATTTAAGAAGGCACCTTGTATATGAAAATTTTTATGTGCAACTATCATACTCTTCGAAATACCAAGAATGTATTGGGAAGCATTGCGTACAATTCCTATAGAAAAAAAAAATTATCATCACTTGCTTGTGAAGATGATAAATTAAAAAATAATTCATAATACTTTTAATACATATTTATGATGTATTATTATTATTAAACATTCTTATAAAATATGAAGTGTATCATAATTCCAAATATGGAATTTTTTTATCCGCTTTTCACTAAGTGATGTGCTAGAATTTTGAAATAGGATAAGTGATCAAGAACATTTGAAAGTTCTTGATGATATTTTACTATTTTAATATTATCAGAACTTAATTATCGGATCATATTTAATTGCATTAAATTTTGTTTCCGTATTAGCGGCTCCAACTGATAGTGAGTAGACGACAAAATTTATCTTGAGATTGAAAAGTAGAAAGAAATAAATATAAAAATATTTCTGTTGTTACGAACACTAATAGATGTGTGTTTTTAAAATGTGGTTTTAACTAAATTTATTATCATTTTGTATATTATACTATAAAGTTCTTAAAATATTTTTAATGCAATACTTCAAAATTTATTGTAAAAACGAAAATTTTCGTGCAAAATACAAATATAATAAAAATGTTTTTCACAGAACACCATATATGGTATTAATAAAAGAAAAAATGTGCAAAGAAACTCTTAATTTTTTATAAATATATGAAAATGTTTTCCTGGTTGCATTTTTCTATTCAATTTCAAAAGATCAAATTTTAATTATTTTTGCCCCAATTTGCCTTCTGTTTCGCAGATTTTTAAGAAATAACTTTGTTCAAGTGTATTTTCATCTACCATAAAAACTTCGAAAATAATATTTTAAGATTCTATTTAATTCTGTTTTGCTGAAATCTTTTAATACCTGTGTAGTTATAGTTTCATATTCAGACAAAAATGCGCTAAAAACAGTCGTTTTCAAAACTATACCGGACGCTACCGGCCTGATATGGCCGCTCAAGCGTTTTTCATTCCTCCGTTTATTTTCAGGAACACTAGAAGTCTGTTCCTCCTAATAGTCTCCTTTCTTTACCTGATGCTTAGATCTCCCATTTAAATGACTTGGCCCTTGTGTAGAGTGCAGATATCTCCATAATGACCTCACAGGTACATCCCAACTAAAAAAAAATCTGCAGAAATCTGAAGGTATTTGGAACATGTTTTCTTCAGATTTTCTGTAGAAAAAATGCAGAATATCTGAAGAAAACTATGTTCCAATTACCTTCAATTTGTTTCAGGTTTTCTCAAGAAAAAAAATTGTAGAATATCTGAAAAAAAATATGTTCCAAATACCTTCAGATTTTTCTACAGTCAAAGTTTAATTATTAATTTCATTAATCTAATTTGTGATTCAAGTTGTGACAAAACTTCAAGCTCATCCTGTCCGGGATTCGATCCCGCGGTCCTATGGTTGACTGGCGGGCACGCTAACCACAACGCCACGCAGGAATACGCGAGATGGGGATAAATTAATCTATTTGAGTTTCAGCGTCACCATAGCTCTCGTGGCACCATCTAGTGGTGTAAAAATCAACCAAGGTCAGAATACGTGTATCAAAGTCGTAGAGATGAGTAATAGATGAGATTAGTAATATTTTTGTTCAATAGTTTAAATTCTCTGTTTCAATAAATTCGTTTTCACCTATTAACTTTCTGGTAAGCCTTTTCTCCATCGAAACGGCGCAAGCTCTACTTTTCCCTTCTGTTTGGAGGAAAATAGCTAGCCAGAGAGTTGGCAAGCTAATTGGAAATTAATTAAATTATGGGGGAAAAGTTTAAAATATTAAAACCTCAAATATATTTATTTCAAAGATTAATTTAGAATTCATTTTTTCAGTGGCATATTTAAAAAATTTAGTGCCTAAGACAATTTTCGATTGGAAAATTTTTTGAAACTCCTGTGTGATGACTCCTGTAGACAATAATGATAATTACATTCTAATTTTGTTTTATATCCTTTGGAAAATAAAGTTGCAATATTAGAGAATATGGTGCAAAATATGTATTTAGAGAAATGCAGATATTATGAAATTGGAGTTAAATCTTCAAAAAATCAACAGATATTGGTCATGTTTATTGATTTTCTGAAAGTCTGCTAAATAAATGCAAATTGAATTGAAGACAAAATGCAGATTTTTTGAAGTCTTAAAAAATCTACAGGATATTTAAAGAAAAAATTAAAATATTTTTTTGCAGATTTTATGCAGATTAAATTGAAGAAAAAATGCAGATTTTTTCTGTATTCAAAAAATCTGCAGAATATTTAGAGAAAAATACAATAAGAACATTGTCTGAAGTTAAATTGAAGAAAAAATGCAGATTTTTTCTGTCTTCAAGAAATCTGCAGAAATCTTTAAGAAAACTTCAAAAAAAAATTTCTGCAGAATTTGTTTTTAGCTGGGATTGTACCCGAATTCATGACACATATGAATATTCACAATATCCTTTTTTATCACGAATGTTTATTTAACCCATTTCATGATTTTATCATTTAAAATTAATTGATGTAAAAATTATTGGCCCCAGAATTTGTTCTGTACCATCATGTTAGGTTTAAGAGACGAGAAGACTTTCGCGACCTACATTCCGAAAGTGATGAAGTCGTCCTTGGTTCTCGTATTTTCGCTTTAAGATGACATTTTTACAAACGATATCCCCAATTGTTTCATTTAAACCTCCCGACGAATGTTTGTGATTAATTTAAGAAAGCTAAAATTAAAATTAGTAGGAACAGGATGGTAATTATTGAGCTATATGAAAAAAAACTGGATAACTTTTGAACAGTTGACGGGATTCAGTTGAAACTTGGCGGTTGACTATAGGGCATGTCGGGATTTTTTTAGCATGCCAACTTTTATTGTTGTTCATTTTTCGTTGAAAATGTCGAAATACAGCGTTTCTGAGCGTATATCGATCGTCATGGCCTACTATTCGAGCAATAACAGCTCCATTGCGGCCCAAAAGAAATTTGCGACCGATTACAAGCTAAAGACAACCGCTCCAAGTGTTATAACAATCAAAAAAGTGATTAAGAAGTTCGAGAGAACTGGTAGTGTCGATGTCTCGACACTTCAACGATTTTTGCAGAATTTTGCTCTTCGTCTTCGCCACGTCATAGCCATTGATGGCAAGCATATCGAACAATTCATAAACTAAATCCGAATATCTGTAGTTACTTTTAAAATTTGAATAAAATTTTTAATCTCAGTAGTTTTTGAAAATTTCATTTTTTATTTCATATAGCTTAATAATTGTCACCCTCTATTAACTATATTAAAATTAAGAAATTGTTTACCTGTGCCTGTCATGTATATTGCTCCGAACTCGCCGGTGTGAATAGTGCGTCTGGTGGAGGGTTAATATGATACAATAACCCTTGTATTGGATGAACACTAATATAAATGATAAATGAGCTCAAATCACTATTTTCTGCGTTATGTGTTTTCGTTAACTCATCTTTTGCCAATGTATCTCCTCAACGAAATCAAAGATCAATCAAGTTTACTTTTCCATTTGTTTCCAATATTCAGAAAATACGATGGAGATTGTTCATTCATATAAATCTACCATTTTCTCGAAATATGTCAGTTGTTTCCAAATATTGATAATCTAACAAAATTCTCAAGTAAAGTTCGTTTATAGAATAAATAAATACTTGGAAATAATCGATGGATTTCCATAAAATGATAAATTCACGTGTATAAATTCACATAAAACCAAGATCTACCTGGACTTGACAGATATGAACAAAAAGAGCTGGAACATCTTCAGAAGAAGCTCTTTATCACCAAATAAATGTTCTTCAAGTTCGGAAAATCGCTTCTTTCTTTGAAAATTCCCCTGCTGATAAAAAGTTTTAAAAAACGTGATTTATTTCCAAATCCTAAACCGTGATTTATAGCATCCTTCATTCATAAGTCTCGCATATTTTTGAAGGATTTTCAATAAATTTCTCATTATTTTCAAAAATAAGTTGCAAGCAGAAGATGAATGCTTTCAATAACTTAAATAGGTTTTGTCAGATAAATAAAACATAAAAAAACCATGTTAAGAATATAGTAAAATTAATTAAAATAAAAAGTAAAATTATTAATCATAATGTAAGGAATTTTGAACTGTTTTTGGGGCCAGAATTGTTTAATTTCAGAAGTTTTTGTGTTTGATAATATTTAAACTGAAGATAGAAAAATGTGTACTTTTATTTGTTTACGGCTTATCCCACATTATCAGCCAAAAATCCTTTCTTTCACTATTCCAAAAAAATATGATAACATGAATAAAATCTGAAAGAAAAATTGTATTTCTGAATTTTTTTATTAAACTGATTAATTAGCTAATTAGCTTTTAATTAGAATTAATTATATTTTTATTTAAGAAAATATTTTTTTCTGGATTAGTACCATTTATAGAAGTCAGCTCAATATTCAAGTGCAAAAATCAAAGCAAAAAATTGCATTGCTTAGGTGTTACTAATTGGAGAACAAGCGTCCAGAAAAAGAGTCAATGTCAGATAATGTTTAACTAATACACAAAATATATCTTTCTATGTTTATCTTTATTTAGCGTTACTGTATTTACGTCTTATTACTCTTAGCTTGATTAAAATTCTGTTCTTAAGCTGAACGATGGATGTTTTGATTCGGATCATGTACATATGAGCCATGTCACATGACGAGTGCACCATCTTAGCAGGGCGCCTCTCTCCAAACTTCGGCACTCTGCAAGAGGGAAGGCGTATAACATTTTATACATATAACGAGCACCAGATCCGTACTCGTTGTAGATCTACCCTAGGATCGAGTCTCGAGCACGCACCTCTCCTGTTCAGAAAGCTGAGGATTTAACGTGCATCAGATCCGTACACGTTGTAGATCTCCCCTATTAACGTGTCTCGAGCACGCACCACTCCGGTCCAGAAAGCTGAGGATGAAACGTGTACCACATCCGTACACCTTGTAACTCTTCCCTATTAACGGGTCTCGAGCACGCACCCCTCCTGTCCAGAAAGCTGTGGATATAACGTGCACCAGATCCGTACACGTTGTAGATCTCCTCTATTAACGGGTCTCGAGCACGTACCCCTCCTCTCCAGAAAGCTGAGGATATAACGTGCACCAGATCCGTATACGTTGTAGATCTCCCCTATCAATGGGTCTCGAGCACGCACCTCTCCTGTCAAGAAAGATTTGACTCTTCCATGTGACCATCGTGGATCCTACTATTAGTAGATTTGATATCACACTAACAACATTATTAAATGTTGCAAATAATAAATGGAATAAAATATAAGTCAATAAAAATTAGCATTAGGGTCAAATTCTATGGATATTAAGCTATGGCAAAGTCCAATAGAAGTTATGATATAAATTTTTTTTCTATTATAAATACAATCAATACGATCAATGAAATAGATAAACCATTGAATATAGAAGATGTTTCTAGATTTATAAATATAAATTTGTCCAAGATGTACAGTAAAATCAAAAACATGTTCCTCCATTCTTACGAAATGCATCTAATTTTGAACCACAATTATTATTTCGTCATTAAATGTTATCTAATTCAGAAAGAAAATAAATCAGCTTTTCCCAAATAAATTGCATGCTTTAATTCGTTCATTGATTAAACCAATTTATCATCTTAACAAATTAAGCAACTTAATTTTCAGTAAAAGAAATTAAAAGATAGAATAGTTTTATAACTACGCTGCTATTGCTTTTTTGATACACATATTGTGCTGTGGAAGAAATTTCCGTCCATACAGTTTCTTTCTATTGCCAGAGTGCGGGTAAAATATTCACATTGATTTTTATTTCCAAAAATCCTAACATCTTAAGCCCAATTCCATAAGCAAATAGATCAAATAATTTTTTTGTAAACAACAGACAAATTTCCAGAAAAAATAATATACAGAATGAAATCAGTACTCGATTTGCTTCCAGTTTGTATGCGCAAAATATGCTTCAAAATCAGAAGAAAAAGTGTTTCATAGTCATCATAAATGTCCTTTAAGTTCGGAATATCGCTTCCTTCTTCTGGAAATTCTTTTGAAGATAAAAAGAGTTCCAAAGTGTGATTTATTTTTATCCCAAAAAATTTCTGATTTATAGCATCTTTCCTGTATAAGCTTCGAGTAGTTTTGGAGATTTTCCAAAAGCTGTCTTATTATTTTCCGAAAAAATTTGCATGCAAAGGTTTATGTTACAATTACTTATATAGTTTAGACATATCTTGTTAGCTAAATAAAATATTATATAAATATAATAAAGTTAAGATATATTCGCATTATATTTTTCAGGATAATATAGGTTATGTTAAAAAATATTTTTGTTGTACATCATTTTAAGCGCCATATGCATTACATTTATTTAAAAAAAATATCGCGCATTTCGAAAAACCCTGTTATAATGTGATCTAAATGAAAATGCTAAAAGAATCTTTACGAAAAGAACTTATTTCACAAATGCAAATCTTCAAATCTAACGATATCGTTGCAAATAAATTATCAATAAACTTATCATTTGCATGCGCAAAAGTAATGAAATTCATAAGTTTTCACTGGAATAGGTACTCTTATTTTAAATTTTTCCTCCTTCGTTTAAATTAAATGCCAATCAAATTTCAACTTCCTTAAATTTCATAACCCTTCACCTTTCAGTTTTTTCCATTTCAAATTGAAATAGGTCTGAAAATTGCTAGGAGGTTAAATATAGGTCGTGACGCTTTGTTAAAGATGGTTATAGTCAACAATTTTTATTTAAGTACTAGAAAATCACCCGCCATGGTATGACAGGTGCAAATTGCCTCTTCATTCGATAGATTTCCCGTCAATTTGACGTGTTTAAATAGATATATATGCAAGAGAAATGTTTAACATTGATTGAAAACAAATAAAATAAACATACGTTTTACAACAGGATTTTTTTATTTACATATTTCTTTATTCAGAAAACCTCTTGGTAAACAACATTCCGTATGAAGTATTTTCCGTTGTTTAACAATTTTATTATAATTCAATAACCAGGAAATTCTCAGTTTGTCAAACGTAAGTCAAAAGTTAAAATTTCGAAGGAATTCTTTTTCGAAATTCTAATCAAAACAAAGCACTTCTCTGCTTGTCAAACGTTGCTAAAACATTATCAAATCATATCATCACGATTGCAATAAATAATCAGATGCATCTTGGTGTCCGAACTATATCACGCGTATGATATGCCACTGACGTAATTTAATACTTTCTATTAAAAAACGGAAATTAATTTGAAATATGTGATTAATATAATTTAAAATTTCTCGGATACTATTGATCATAGCGAGATAAATTTTATATCAATCTATAGAAAATTTTATTTCACTATTTTAGAGCTATTAAATTTGAAATTAGATCGACAGTTACTCTTTTAAATTTAAAATTACTGAAATTTAGGTTCTCTAACAATGAAATAATGCTGTTTAACGTCTTGCAGTGCTATGACGTGAGTTTTATTGTGGGTGACGACAGAGCGTTACCGAGAGACAGATCTCGCCTATTATATTAGTAATATTTCACGACTTGTATGTAATAAGCCAAATAAAATAATTTAAAAGCATTCGTAATTATTATTATCTAACCAATAACAGTGAATTGTATATTCCATGTGAAATCTAAGAGAATGAGATGTAATTCTACCAGGAGGGTTTTGACTCCGCTAAAACGAAATTTTGCACACGTTTGCTCTTTGTTGGCACATTCTTTCTTTATTCTTACTGTAGATCTAAAAGTACCATTAGGCAATAATAATGAAAACATTAATTTTTCGTTATTTAATTTAAAGGAGATGTATAAATCAGATGCAACCCGATATTAAAGTCAAATTCTGTAAAGTTCAATCACCGTATATTGCACAAATTTACATATAACTTCGAAAACTGGAAATAAATTTAAATACTAGTGCGAAAAATAAGAGGGATTTTATAAACAACTTCATTCCTTTTTGTTATTTAAAAATAAGATCTATAGTCTATTCCGCCACTTGCTGTGTTACCTGCCTTTCTATTTTCTTATTAACATTAAATGTAGCCTTTGTATATGGGAAGATGGAATAAAGCAGTAGAGTAAAATCACCTACAGTGTAATTAAAGCGTGGACAGATTATTTTCACCAGGAAAATATAATTTTAATGATTTATTAGTATAGTGACAATACCAGCTCATAAGAAATATGGTTGACATCTCGTTAGATGATATGATTAAATAAATCACTCATATCCGCCTTTGTATGTGGACAAACATATATAAGAATACATCTAATTTTAAGTTACATAAATCTGGATGGATATCCAAAGATGTTCATTTAAACTGTATTCATTCCGAAATATAACTTTTTCAGCAAAACATGAGAGAAAAACATTCAGATGCCAAATTATCCAAGACATAAATATCGAATTGTAAATATTGATTGGAATAAGTTTAGTTAATCATAACAAAATATAGACGATAAAGTTATAATTTGCACAAACCAAGAGCTATAAAACGTTGGTTGGTTGGTTCCCGGTTGCATAACTATACCAAATCTCAGAGCTTTAATTTAGATGAACTATTTCTTTGAAGATAAATTATCCATAAAACACTTCATACTCCGAACGAATTAAATTCCAAAGTGCTAATTGAAATGGATCTTCTTTCTTCTAATTAACATACTCTCAATTAAACAAACTCTTCACTCTTCTCAAAACGCATAAGCCTTTCTAGCCAAACTTCTCCCATTTCAAATTGCGATACTTCCTTTCCCGTTTGCTTTTAGAAATACCAAGAGGTTAAATAACTTCTACCCAACCACGGGAAGCTAACTTTTCTACCTCATTTACGAATTCAACATTTCCCCCTCTAAAAGTAACGCTTATCATTTGGCTTTGGCTTTTTCCACTCTAGTGCTGTAAGTGGTTTCAACTTTACTTGCGCTTACTAAAAGGTCGGTCTTGAATGTTAACACGAGACAGAAATCAGAATGCAAGCGGTTGTAGTGTGCATGTAGTAGAGTCGAAATGGACTTGCATTTTTAATGCGCAGTTTCGTAGTCTGGTTCGTTAGTCATATTGAGTTGGGGGAAAACTGTCGGTGGTTGATTTTACAACTGAAAATGGAAAGGGGGAAAGAGAGATTTTTAAAATGCACCTTATGTCGTTTTCAGTGGAAAAAAGGGGGATGAATGGAATGTGATTTGGGAGTGACGTATCTGAAGTGATTTCGTTTGTGCTATTTTTAGGTTCAAAGTGGTACTCTCTTAAAGGAAAAATCCAGGAAGGAAAAAGGAGATGGAGCACATGCTCTTTACCATGCAAATGGAATGTTGGGTTACCGAATATTAAATAAAATGTTTGTTGATCCGATATCGATTTATTGTAGATTTTTATGGAAATTAAATTAATTTGGTTTGGTGATCTAAAAAAATAAATTATAGTAATATATAAAAAATAAACATTCTTTTATTTCAGCGCTTAAATGTAGCAAAGATTTTTATCAAATATCTGGAGATTAAAACAAAATCTTAAAAGCAAGAACCACCGATGGAAGTTTTCGGATTAAATTTGAATTTTAATAACATTCATGTGGGTGTGATGGGTCTGAAATAACACCAATCAGACCTCGTGAAGTAACGTTTCCACTTATTATATGATTAAAAACAAAGGTGATGATGATGAATGTACAGATGGTAGTTTTAACTATGCTAACAAAAGTCGTTTTCAGATGTCGGAGATTGTGTAAAGCTATAAGTATTGCTGCGTACAGAGATATTGATTAACCACCTACTGAGGTCAGTTGCTATATCTTGATTGAAATCTCCCCTTCGCGGGAGCTAAAGACAATTCTCTCCTACACGACAGCTGGCCTATCTCTGACATCTTGCCCTCCATGACATCGGGTACACTGCGCCATCTGATGGTGGTAGGAACAAATTCCACATTCATAATATCTTCTATTTTTGATGAATGTTTCCGAATTTCTTTGCATGTCATACTCGATGTAAATTAATTTTCTTATCATATATTTTCAATGCCTCAAGCATTTAAGTTTTTCGCTTCGAAACTCTGTTTTACTTTTTTAAAAATATTTCTACTTTTTAATACTCTAATGAAAGCCTGTTTTCAAAAGCTTTTTAATTGCTATTGTTTTATACGTTTTAGTGTTTCATTTATTATATTCACTATTATAAATATCAAAGAAATTTGTATTGAATTTTCTGCCTATGGAATGAAAATATAGTTTAAATTAATCGATTAAGTCCCAAAAATAATAAAAGGTCAGTGTCGTCAAGAACATGCAACTATACAAAATTTCCGAACTCTAACGTATTGAGAAGTGAGTGAAAAACCGATTACAAAATTTATCTTTAGAAATACGTAAAAGTGCAGTTGAGTAAAAGAATGCAAAAAACGATGAAGAGGCCTCGGCCACCTACAGCTAAGGTCTTTTGACTAACAGATTTAGGGTACGAGATTGGAAGCCCTATTCCATCAAAGATTTGTCGACCACCATCAAAGATTCGTCCCACAAGATAACTCTCTTTCAATGCGCATTTTTTTCCAACATACACGAGTAACCTCGTGTAATAAGAAATTTGATTTAATAAATTTTCATTAAACTTAACATGAAAATTCTGATATATACAATAATCTGGACTAAAGAATTAATAACTATTATTTCTGTTAAGCTCGCTGATAATCTATAATTTATTAATTTTGTTCTATTGTAAGAAAATAACTTTTAAAATGAATTATGAGAATTTCACAGTAGGAAAATGCATGATATATATGACATATTTATAATATATCTAAAGTAATTTATCTATTTCATTTTTAGTGTAAGATTATTTTTACAAATAAAAAAATGGAAAATAGATTAGAAACATTGCATTCTTTTTGTTCTCTTTTTATAATCATGCTCATATTTATTAAGCCTTTTCCAAAATAAACCTAGAGTAGCTTCTAAATGGGACATTAATTTAATGAATTTGTTTACTATAAAATATCTAACATTAAAGTAATGTAGTTCATGCGAATATTTTGTTTGTATTTCATAGACTTTTACAATTATGAAAATTTTATTAAACTTCAAGGAACCCAGAACTTTTATTATACAAAAGAAACGCCCCAAGGTTGCAACAAAACATTTAAAAAACAATTTCTAATGTTTTTAGACACATCCTTTCAGCCCGTCATAAAGACGACCAACATACACACAAATGATGCGGGAAAAAAAACAGCTATTTTCTACATTTTAAATAAAAGAAGCAGATCTAGACAGAATCCGCGAAAAAACAACATAAAAATAAGATACTGTCAGACGATTTTATGTTATCTGACAAAATCAACAATGTGAGAAGAGCCATTTGGTTGCAAGGGAAAAAAAATATTTGGAAATTCAGAAAAAAATATTAAAAAACAGTTCAGAATCCATAATGGCCGTTTCAACCTTATTTCCCAAGGACAGATACTTTTAACCATTATACCCGGTTGAGTCGCAGTGGACATGCAAGCTGACAGAATGTCTTGGAGCAAAGTTGGGTTGCATCAAAAAATGTCAGTTGATATGCTTGAAAATATTTTTCTGGTGTTTTTTTCCCTTTCTTTTTCAAATTTTTACTCAAAGATACATTTTTAGTTGAATAAAAATGCAGTCCGGAAAAACACTTTTGAAGGGGAAAGAAGACAGAATCTATTAGTGAGATAGATTTATATTCATTTTGTCTGGCAAGAAAGATGGATAAATGAAATTGTCTTGTAGAGTTATTTTTAAAAGACTTGTTTTAATATCTTTTGGCACGTGTTCATTTAAAAAATGTATGGAAAGCAGGAAGATGTTTACCGGTATTTTTTCCTCGTATTTAGTAGATGCTGTCATTTTTTCATGGATTCCATTTTTTATTATGATATGTTATTATACTAAGTGTTTATGTTTCCATTTATTCAGAAATTTGACAGTTTTGAATTTATTGAGGAAAAACAAGGCATCTTTCAACCTCAGTGGGAAATTTAAATTTAAAGATCCCTTTGTTCAATGCTGTAGCGAAAGATCAGAATTCCGAAAATAAGTATCATTCAACACAATGTCCATTGAGGCTTTAGCATTAGCAACATTCGACAGAGAATTCGATTAAACAAAAACTACCAGAATCAAATAGAGAAACCCCGAAGAATCTTGAAACTAATTTGTTTCTTTTATTTAAGCGTTTCTTCTATAGTTGTCAACATATTAGAGCACAGTAGACTTTTAGGAAATTCGCGGATTCGACACAGAAGGGCTAAAGGTCACAGATTCGACTTCTTCAAGGAATCGGCGTGTAAGCTTGTACACATGAAACTTATTAAATGTCTTTTGGATGTTCTGGAGGCGGAAGTCTGCAGATCAAGATTCTGGCTCAGGTTTCGTTCTCGTCGCCTCACCGCAGTTTAAAATCCTGAGGTCTGTTTCCAAATAACCATTGTGTATGTTTGGAACTGGATGTGATACTGACCGCCTATGTTGAGAACACTGATTTTTGATAACTTTGGCGAAAATTAATTTTTGACATTTTCTTGTAGTCCAAACTGTCGTCTTTCCAAATCCGTTTATCTTCTGTTTCTAAGTGAATTAGAAAAGCAGTTATAACTATTTTAATATACTTTGTCTGAAGTAAAACCAACCGGGAGGAAATTTTTAAGTGCAGTTTTCTCAGAACTTTGTTCTTCATAAAATTTCCCCACCGTTAACATGATATCGCGAAATCTAATAAAGGTATTCACTTGAAATTTTCAGCACATGTTTAAAATAGTATAAGCAATGAAATGAACTAAAATATTTGTTATTCGTGAAATACTTTTAAATTTACAGGTGTTTTTTTAAAAAAATTAAGTTGTGAATTAATGGGTAAGGTTATATTAACGTCCCGTTTTGAAGTTACACGAGGGCTATTTGGGGACGGACTTCGTAATTTTGAACCGCGGTCAGATGACGAGGACGACACCTGAGCTGGCGCTCCCACTCCAAACTTCCTCACCACACCAGAGGGAGGGCGTTCGGCCACTACTTATGGTTTAGCGTGCAACAGGCCCCATACACGGCGGATCTTCGGAGGAATCGGGTTTCGAACCTGCGACCCTCCGGTCCCGGGATCGAGGCCTTACCACTCTTTCATTGTGAACTAATGAAAAAATGCATGTTTACACATATTTTTACCCCTAATTTACTTGCATTTGAATTTTTTCTTATATTTTAGTTCATTTTATAGATCATTGTCCTCTATAACTTGTGTGTAAAGAAGATTAGAATTGCTGCCTTACAATTTGGTGTAGAGTGTCAACCGTGTTGGTTGAAATTTACAACAAATTCCCACATTTCTCAAAAAGTATTATATTTATAATAAACTTGTTTTTGTTTTTTGTGTTTATAATTGATAATGCATATGATAAAACGAAAAATTATCAAAATCTACAATTTTTTAAAAATTTGTTTCGAACGCAGGCGGTCGCCTTAACAAATCTATCTCAGCATGTTTCTAAATGTAGGGTTTAAATTCGTTTTATTTAATTACTCTTTTGAAACAACAAGAGGCATATTTTGAGACCGACCTCATAATCTTCAAACATGTTCAGAAGTCGAGAACGACATCTGAGTTGGCATCCCCCTTTCCAGATTTCCAAGCTATGTTAGAGGAACAACGTTCGATTTAAAAAGCCTTGTTCCAACGGCGTGTAGCTTGACCAAACTTCGATTCGCTCGAGGTTCGCATTTGTGGACTGTGTCGGTGGAATTCGAACAATGCGCCATTCCTACGGCGAGTGCCATATCAAATATCTCCGCAGAGCTCGAATGAACGGATGCAATGGCGCCGTCTAGCCGCTTTGATGTGCGAAATATTTACCGCTACAACGCGAGAAACCTCAGATGCACTTACAAGCCCTCCGACCACATCGATTCTTCCCATTCCGAAGACAGGGAGTAACGCAAACCAAGGACGAAACTCGCGAAAAGACAGGCGTTAGAACGCAGCTGAATATTCATTGTCACATGCATGGCCAATTATTACAACCAGACCACCGCGACCTCTCTTTGAATCTGGAAGGTAATTCTAAAAAGTTACCTAAAAACCGTTCTTAAGAAATTTTTTTAAATCATATGATTTTCAATCAATCAATTGATTTTTTTTAAAATCATACATTGTTTTCCATTTTTTAATCATGAGATAAATCTTTACATACACTCACTCTCAGATGGTGCCACTGGTAAGGCATCAAAATTTAATTTAATTAATGATTAATTGGTAATGAAGATTTTAATGTGTTAGAATGTGTGTTGTCATCGATAACACGCAATTGCCCGAAATAACAAAGCTAGCACATCTGGAAGCGAGTGGAAAATCGAATCTTTACAAACATGAATCAAATAAAATTAAATAAAAGTATTTAAAAATGTATACGCTTATACTAGTTTGATATGTTTGTTCTTTCAATTTGATTGAGAAATATTATCTGATATTTGTAGTTGATGTCTTAAAAAAGAAATTATATTTTTTATTTAAAACTTATCATAATCGATTTTCTGTGCCATTCTTTCTTAATTCGATTATTTCTGTTATATTCCATGCATTTTAATTTGAATTAAACTGACATTCATGAACAAAAGAATAAACTGTTAAATTAATTTTTACTTTTGAAGTTCGTACATTTTAATTTGAGAGTACTGACATTAATACAAGGATGGATGCAAAAATAATTACTCAATACAAC
>BGPR01012726.1:0-43900 GCA_013235015.1 Araneus ventricosus | reverse complement strand
TGTAAATAGTTTAATTTATATTGCTCTCTACAATGAAACCTGTGCATAATGATACTGTTTATAACAATAAGCTTACCTATAACGATATTTTCTTTTGGTGACGGAATTCTATTTACTCAAATGCATTTTGCATCTGACTACAACGATAATCACTTTTTAGATGCGGCTGTCCAAAACGATAACTATCTCTAGAAAGCTTGTACAGTACAATCTCGATTTTTTATATATTTTTTACTGGAGATGACACACCATGATCCAGAATGTGTGGAGATAACATGAGAATTTTGAGGGAGAGAGCTAGAAACCGCAGCCTGTTGCAGCAGGCGGTGATATGATTAGAATGTGCACAGATGCTTGTTGTCATCTGTCCTGCGGACACTAAGATATTCCTTCGCAGTTAACACTGACCGACCACACTCGTTCTTTCCGCAGTTCGTTTTTTTGAAGTGTTAAAGCTTTAAACATACGTTGGCGGCGTAAAACATTCGCTTTATTATAAAATAAAATTATGCTGATCTACCTTTTATGGATACTTTAATGCGATTAAAATTGTACCGTTTTTATTTTTCAAGTTATTAAAAAAAATTTAAATAATTTAAAGTTTATAAAATAATACTTATATCTTATTTATTATCTGCTTGATATAAATGTAATTTTATATCAGCAAGATGGTAAATAAAAATATTCAGCAAGTCAAAGCAAGTATTTGTAAGAGGATTTATAAAGCAATAAAATTAAGAGCTATAAAATTAGTTAATATAATAGTATATGCACGCGTACACAAACATTGATGCCTCAAATGCTAAACTGTCAATGATAATCTGCTATCATATATATATAATGTTTTAAATAATTTCTTCTAAAATAATTTATTAGTTTAAATGTATTATGTAAATTATTAACCAGTTTTTAGTTTTCTAAAATTTAGATTTTTTAATTAATATAACGAACATTAACTTGTATTTGAGGGTTAATCTAGGTCAGAAAGTTTTTGAAAATTTAACTAATTTCTTATGAAGTTATTGAAACTGCGTGAGTTATTTTGTGGTTGGAATTGTTGATTTTTTGAATAGTGGTAAATGGCTAGTTTTATACAAGATAATCCTTGTTAAAATTATTGATAATTTTTTTAATGCTGAATCTTCTATTTTAAGTAATATCTGATGGTGCAATATATTTACTATTTATTTTGAGATCATGCTGGGATATTTATCTTACAGTGATGCAATAACTTAGGTAAAGTAACCACTTCTCTTCTTTTCTTTATCTAGGTTAATTACCTTCTTTTCTTTTTTCATACATTAGTAACATGGCCTGGTTACAACAAAATCGATTCAACATGGTAAAAGCTCATTCCAAAGCCGAGTTACCACTCTAATTGTTGAAAATTCCATTTTTGGAATACCTTCTTCAATAGTATTTATGTAATAAAGTGTTCAAATATGTCTTCAAATGTCCAGATTTCTTGGCATATAATCACTTAGAATTTTAATTATTAGTTTAAAATTAGATTAGTTTAGTTTATAAAATTGAACAATTTTGCAGGTTATTCATGTTTTTAATTTCCTTGAAGTGTTATTGTTATGGCATTTTTACATTGGTTATTATTATATATATATAGGTAATAAACTCACTTAATTTTACTTTTAAATTTTAATATTATTTTTAAAATCTTGTACAATACCTAAAGTGTCTCTAAAATCACTTTTAAACTCCGTTTTGTTTTATTTCCCGCGCTGGAGGGTATATTAAATCACGCATTTGGTCATATTTATTATTAAAAGAATACTTTAATCGCTTCCTATGAGCCCACAGAAACCCTTGTTGGCGCTTGCATCTATTTCCGTAAAAAACACCTGAATATAGCCAAAATTCCCTTCATTTGTCATCGTCTATGTGTTAATCCCTTCTGGGAGAAAGTCAGAGATTTTTTCGCTATTTTTCTTGACTTGAACCTTCAACGAGATGTATGTATATTCCGTCGCTCTCCATATATTGATAATAAATGAAAAAATAGTTATTTATTCGGCCTGTCTTACTTTAACGACTACCTCACACAACAAAATATTATTGCATGCATATATATATATATATATATATAATGGATGTATCTTGTTTCAGAAAGAATCCTTAGAGCCAAAAATGAAATAAATAAATCTGTAAATAAAAGGAAATAAGGCAGTAGACGTTTTCGTAAAAATTGTGGAACAACGTGAACACCGATGCAGCCCTCAAACAGAGATTGGTCAGAGTAAATATAACTATAGGATAGAATGCAAAGTCTTTGTTCAAGACCATTTTGGATTTGTAATCACTTCTATTGCAACCCAACTAAACTTAACTGCTTATTTAATTCATTTCGAAGGAAGACTTTTTTTAAAATTTCGTAGAAAAATATTAAAGAAAATGTTCTGCTTTAAAAAAAATGTGTAACAGAAAAAACCGCTTAAACATTATATTCAAAAATGTAAGTAGATGACGAAAGATATTAGATGCGTAACTGTTCCTAATAAACGATGATTGAAAAATTGACTGATTTTGTTTAACTTGTATTTTGCTTTCAAATAGTCTCCAAATAGTTCCAAATGCCAATCGATACTTTTCTTTCAAGTGATGCTATTGGAAAAATACCATTCAACTGATACTCAGATCGGCGATACGGATTAACTGCTTCCTCCTCACTGTTGCTGTAAACTGTGTTTAGATTCCGAAGAGGAAATGCCATACACCTTTCACATGTTCATATTCAATAAACATTTCTTCTTAAACCGCACCAATCTAAGAATGTAAACTACTCTCTTCCACAATTCACTTGTACAGAAATTTTCTTTTAAAAATAAAGAATATTGTTTAAGTTAAATCATGTCAAGTTACTTTTAAATTCCACAAATCAAGCAATAAATAAATAAATTTTAACTTGCAATTTTACTTTATTATAAAATAGAAAAAAGTTACTTAGTTAATCAGGTATCTTATCAACAATTAAAGAAAATGAATTAGAAATAAGTTGAACTTTTTTCAAAGCGAAAATTTATTGTTTCTTACTGTCAAGTCCAGGTTACAGTGAAAAGCAGATATTATATGAACAAAGAATACGAATACAATAATACAGGGTGTCCAAGAATTATTGGACACATTAACAAAGTTTGAACAAAAAATAACTAGGAGCAGTAGCGTTGTCCCGATGTTTCGTATTACTAACACGGCTCCTAAAATTTTCCTTCACAACATTATTTATTCCCAAAATCCGATATGATGGAGCTAGGTGTGGTCTGATGTCTATTGTATCAGAAAAATTCAATCGATTCAAAAATTCAATCGTGCCATTCGAACTCCAGAATTTGGTCCCTTGGATATTTTCATGTGAGATCTTATTCAAGATTGTATGTTTCAGATGCCTTACGCTAATATGTAGGAACTGAAGCACCGTATCAAAGCTGCTATTCATTCGATAGCTCCTCAGATGCTTACAAACACAGGCGTGAATTCGAGTATTGTATAGCAACGGATTCGGAAACCCTCCGCGCTTTTGAGCATGCGCCAGGCTGAGTTATTTTCATCAAAATAGGGGGAAAGTGAAGAATGGAAGGGGAGATGTTTACATTTTACTGAGCGTGATCTAACAAAAAACTCCGGAAATGCGCTATCGTTGTTTGTTATGGTGTTCGTCTTTTTTGCCTCACGTGCTGTTATTTTCAAGAACCATAACATAAGTTTTATTCTTTACTAGCTGTTACCCGCGACTTCGTGCGCGAAGAATTTGAATTGCTACTTTTTTTAAATTCACGAATGTAAATGTTTCGTTATATATATAGAAAGGGGAAATCAAAAGTTCTGACGGTTGATAATACATAATTGGACGACTAATTTAATTCTCTGTTACTGTAAATTACGTCATTGTACTCAATGGTATCATCTGATCTTTGGAATATATCATCCACCATGCTATATGTCATCTGCTTCTACTGTTTAAAAGAATACATAAGACAAAATATAGCTTCCTATTCTAAAAACTCTGACAACCATATCATATACGTCAATGGACGATCCTGGTTTGTTTATTTTGGATTCATAGACCGTTTCCGGTAACCTTCCGATTTAAGCAATCGCCAAATCTATTTGGCAACTGTATCAAGCGCCAAGCTCGAATTAGTTCTTTCTTTAATAAACAAAACGTTGAATTCCGTGTTCTTTGGGTTTGTGTAATCCTTTCTATTTAAATCGGTTAGAAACAGCTCTTAAAGCATCAAAATTCGAAACGGAACTATTGTAAATAGCTAAATCGTTTGGTTACAAATTTAACCGCCAAAAAATCTTGGATGTCGATGAAAAGAGCGATAAAGAATAATTTTGGCAACCTATCCACTAAATTAGGCTCTTATTTTAAGTAAACATTGAACGATATTTTCATTTAGTTATACTTAACTTTAGTTTTTAAATTTTAATCTAAAAACTATTGGACTACATTATATCTACCATTAGATTTCTGTCCCGGCGTTTATTTTTCAGTTATTATTCCAGAGATTATTTCTTTTCTCAGCAAGATCACGTGATGCATGACTTTAAAAATAAGTTATACCACATGCTTGCTCTTTTCTGAAGGATCACGTGACATTTCATTTTGTTTACGCATTCCTTAAGGATCACGTGACAGTTGATTGAAAAATAAAGTAATAATCTTCATCGCAAATCGCTTGTTAATTATTTAATTATTATCTGTAATCAAATATAATGAATTTAATATGATGTCACCTACCCAATGTTCGTTCCTGGGTTCCAAGCTACAACTCTGCCAATTTTCATCCAAATCGGTTTGGTAGTTTTGCCGTGAATGCGTAACAAACAGACAGAACGCCGCCCCATGTCCCCGTGCCTGATACCATTACAGTACCCGTACCGGAAGTAACAAACAGATAGACACACTTTCGCATTTATTATATTATATGGATATTTATAAAAATAAGCAAAATTTTCAGAAATAAAGGTGAATTAATTCAAAGTCTAACCGTTGCCTAGCAACGGAGTAGCTATAAATCTTCGTTATTTCAAAATCGTCTGCACGCATTTAAACATTTTGGAACTTTTAAAAATTAATATCAATCGAAGGGAAAATGTCAGAAAAATAAAATTGGTATCATTGAAAAGGTAAAAATTTGAACTTTAAGATGGTATAAAAATATTTTTTGTCGAACAGTTTGCTCCGAAGCTACGGCGGAAAAACGGTTTCGGTTAATTTCTAATTAACTGACTGTTTAATTAACTTTTGGACTTAGAAAAGTTCATAAGTGTCTTCCCCTTGTCTTAAATGATAAGTGTACAAAATTTGGTTGAAAACCGTCCATTGGTTTAGGAGGAGATGTGGAACATATCCACATACATACCCACATACATATCCACATACCCACAATGACTTTTATTTATATTAAGATTATGCATGACTAACCTACACAATACGCTTTAGAAAATCACAATTTTCTTTTATCTAATTCTTGTTCGTTCCACACACACACAAAAAACTTTTAACATTGCCAATGAGGGCAAGTTGGCAGGGCCAAGTTGATGACCTCGTCATCTTGCCCCAAGTACTTTTTAATGTTTCCTTTCTGAAGAATATATGAATTTCTTAGTTATCTTTAATAATTTTCTTGAGTTACACATTACATTACACCACCTGCATCCTCGTGTTTAGAACCATTTGGCTCCTTAGTTTTAAGAGTGAATGATCTACTATCTGTTCCATCACATGTTGCAAGGTGCGAGACCTACAGAAAATATTTTAATAAGCTTACCTATAAAAGAGATGTCGATTCAGAAAGATACACAGAAGGTGGGAGAACGTTTAAAGCAGCAAAGACAAGAGGATAGGGTGCATAAAAAGAGTTGTTACAAAGACACTGAAGTTTGATTCCTTTAAAAATCAAAACTTCTGACACTCATGGCGTCATTTCAAACTTCCAAAGAAAATAACAGTGCCCTGCGTGTTATAAGATCTATGTTGACCTTCCATCAGAAGAATTATTGAAGTATTGCAAATGTTACACATGGTAACCCGAGGGTTACTCAGACTCTGGAAGAAAACTGGTGTCTAATTTTGGTAAATGAAAAATACTGGTTTTGAGTTATATATTAATTTTTTATGAGCTCAAATCTCTACTAATAATAAAGGAGTGTGTGTGTGTGTCTGTGTGTTAGCGCTCTACAGGATAGATCGTTGGATTTAAAGCTACAAAATTTAGCACGAACATTCTTTGGAGGATGGGAATGTGCACCTCTTCTCAACCACCTTTGTTTCAGACTTATTCAAAATGAATGATTTTTTCGTTTAATTTCGTTATCCATCATCCCTGAACATTATGTTGCACTGTATTTCATTGTAACTAGCTGTACGAGTTATTTCTCCGAAAAATCGCTTATTTTTATTTTTTCAAATAGAAGACTTTTGAGCAGAATTAGCTGAGAGACTGAAAAAGAAAGTAAATTTCCAAATTAGGCCTCGGATTAAACGCAGCTAAAATTTATTTTGACTTTGTCTCAAAGATCAATAATTTATTATCCAACAGAAATTTCAACGTACGAACGCGTACAAAAAAGATGCAGTCCAAAATATTAGACATTTAAAGAAAAAGTTGTCAATTTTTTAAGCCTATTATTGATCCAACTTTCACGGGAAATTATACATCGATTTAAGCTGAAACGATATGAAATATCAAATACACACCTTTTTCTTCCATGTGGACAGAAAAAACATGTATCACATAAAAATAAATCTCTTGAAATGAATTTCTTTAAAGAGAGCTCGCATAAAATCACTCCGAGTAGAACCGAGCAATCGGGTAACTTTTCACTTTGAAGACGTAATAGGGGGAAATGCCGAATTTGTGATCCGATTCAGCATCTCTGTAATATAAACATTTATCTGAATTATGATTGAAGGTGATTGCTTGATGTTAGATTTTTGGGTTTTGGCACGCTAGTTGAGCAATCTGAACCACTGTGTGGCGCCGAAATTGGACCGGTATCATAGCTTCGATTCAATTAAATATTTGGGGCGTAAAATTAGGCGAATTATGTTGTAAAGATGTAAATGAGGTGTATGAAATCCATTTTAAGACAAAGTACTGCGTAGTTACAGAACAAGTGTTTAGATTTAGTTTTAGTGTTTACATTAATTATGTAAACGAAAGACAAAAAGGTTTTAAATTAAGTTGGAAAATATGTCATTATATTCCCAGATAGGAAATTTCTTTGACTATATTTAAACTATTTAAATAAAATGATTTACTATAATCATTTTATTACAATAGTTTAAAAATAAGTTATGGGAAATTTTTTGTGGTTGCCCAAAGATTGCCTAGATCGGTCCACAAACAATTGCTGATATTGGACCAGTTAAATCAATAGAATTATTATCTTAAACTAGCAGTTTATCGTCACTAGTAGATCATCATAAATTGAAATTTAAAAAAATCAAAGCAAGAAAACAATTATAGGACACTAAAGCCATCATCTTTGGTTCAAAATGTATAAAAACTTAGGATACATTTCATTTGTGAGGGAAAAAAAGGAGAAGAGGAAGTGATACAGTACATACAGTGCATCTCATACTTAGGTTCATGCACTGTTTGCTGTTGTGAATTTGAGAATCAAAAAATAGTTTTGCTTCAATTGTGCTTAAAAAAATAGGTAGCCCAATCTGGGCAACTAGTCGCCCAATCTAGGTAATCGGCTTCCTTGATTGGAGAGATGATAAGTTTTTTCCAAGTTGCTTTTTTCGAATTTGAAGTGTATTTCAGAAAAAAATCAATTACACTGTTCTGAAGTTCAATTAACTACAAACAATTATTACTTTATTCTACTAATTTTTAAAAATCAAAATTATTCCACTATCACACCGCACATTAAAAAATATCCTAATGGTCCACATTCGGCGACTCTCCGCTATACGGCGATACCCTTTAATATGTTAACAGGAATTTCTTTCAGATTCGGAATTGTCTTAAATTTGGAAGACCAGTCTACAAAGTATAGAAGGAGATTGTACTGTAAACGTCAAAATATCTGCCTTGAAATTTTGATGAATCTCCCCGTTTTAGAGCTCCCTGGATCCGAAATAAATCATTTTTGGAATGGCCTGTTGTGTCTGTTTTGTGAACACATGCAGTCAGTGTGAATATGCAGTCTGTATACCAAAACTCTATATCTGTATTATAGTGTATTGGGTGAACATAGTCGAAGGAAATTCTGTCTGCCTGTCCATGTGAACGCTGTAGCTCAAAATTACAAGCTAGATGCATGAATTTCGGCGAATAGTTCTACGATTAGAATTGTAGATAAATTTCAAATTTTATATTAATTCATCCAATGGTTGACTGTCTGTCGGTCGGTCTCTTCGCAAGCATGTGAACTCGATAATTCAAAAACGCAACAAACTAGAGGAATGAAACTCAGAATGTGACCGTATCACCAAGACTGAACCAAATAAAGAAAAGAGTAGAGATACAATATCCATAATCTTTTTTTTATTTTCTGTGTTGCATGGTATGCGGTAACAAAATGATTTTTATTTGTATATGACAGTGCAATGATCACAAGTACAACATTTCCCAATACATTAATGAATCTTATTAATTGTTTATTTTAGTCAAGATTTTGCAATTTTGCGTATTATCCAGCAAAAGGCTGGCATTATGCTGTGTAAATTATGTTACATCAATTTCTTTTATGATTCTCTCTATACCATATAATAAAGATAGCTGTCTTAAAAATGTCTGATTGATGTATCTCATGCTGACTCGGCATCCTTAAGGCATGGCCTGGATGCAACAACGGGTTATATTGCTAAAAAACAACGCGCAAAGTTAATGATCAATCTTTGCTTATTTATTGATTAGTAGATAACTTAAGTAGAAAAACAAATTAAGATAAATAAAACTTCAATACGACACTATAAAGTCGAAGAGAGAACGCTTCTATTGGTTTCTCATTTAAATTATAACAAGAAATAGAAATCCATCTCTAATATGTGGTGCCGAAAGTGCACTTTAGATATCAAATCTCTCAAAAAGAACGGCACTCAGTGTAAAACATTCACGCTTAGAAATCCTGATGAATCACTATAAAGAGCCTTAAAGAGCACTATAAGAGCACTACGATAATGATATACAGTTCAAGTACTGTTACCATTATCCAATCATACGCTATGAAATCGTTGTTAACAGGTAGCAAGCGTATAAACACACCCAATATTATCGAATTACTACCAACTATAACCCAAAACCTGTTAGCTTGGATTATTATGTCAATAATACAGGATATTGTTTAACACAAAGTGTATACCATAATAATTATCGACTAAACGTTGATTTGTATGGAATATAAGGATATTGCTCACTATATGTGGGCTACACATTCTCAACCCAGTAAACGGTGGAAATTTATGTTCAAGAGAAACACATTAACAACGCCGCGCCAATTTATTTTTGGAATTCGTTGCACGTCTTTAAAAGGAAAAAAGACGCGACGTCACAGCGTAACGTAAGAAAAAGTGTAATTACACTCTTAAAACTGTACCTCTGATATAAAAGGCACATTTTGAACTTTTGTGGCTCTGAAAATTAAGAGGCACAATGTACCTCTAAACGTTAAGAGGTACATGGTGCCTTTGAAATTAAGAGGCACATTGTGCCTTTTAATTCAGATTCAAGTGCCTCTTATTTGAAAGTATATTCTGTGCCTCTGGAAGTCCAAAAGGCATAGAATATAATAATATGGCACATGTTTTTGTTCATTTTACTTCCAGTGCATATAATAGATTTAATTTTATATAAAGAAAATGAGAAGTACAAAAAATCTCATGATTATTTATTTATTTTTATACCTGCATACATGAAAAACTTTTTTCAAAAACAAACTTTTTAATTTCCATATATAATTATATACAACCTTTTATTTTGATTCCGATATGATATTTTAGTTTAAATGAAAAGACTAATTTAGGAACCATTGAATATTATCCAATCCCAAGATTTAATCCAAAATGTAAATTTAGGTAATTTCACAACACTAGGGGATATTTTACTTTGTTGTGATCTCTAAAATCATCTCTAGACCGACCATTTTTTTAAAAACCATTTTCATGTTGGATTATATTAGTCCTCTAGCTCACGTGGAACCACAAAGGTAAAGGCAACTAAATTTAGCAGATTGGAGCACCACTCTTTTCTACAAAAAAATTACTCCATTCTGCTTTTTGGTGATATTTTCAAACACTTTAATCTCGCATGGTAAAATATTAATGTACATATTTTTATGCTTTACGAGCACATTTTTTGACAACTACATAACATTTTCTTTTTAATTGGTGTTCATGAGAATTAAAGCAAATACCAAAAATTGTGCATTAAAATTAATAATAAGTCGTGAAAAACTCCTTTGATTGAAATTGATAATTATTAATAAATGTTTAAACGTCACACACAAAAATTAATGAGGAAATCTATTTTAAATCTTGTTTCCTGGTTCATATAAAAAAAAGTCAGGAAGATAATTCTACTTAAATACTTACTAATTTGTTTATATCACAAATCACACAATAAAACTAATGCTAGAAAAAAGTTTAAATATATGTAAATGATAAAACTGTATTTTTAAAAATAATACATTAAATATTTCCGGTAAACAAAGAATACTTTTTCCAACATAAATTCTGCAATATAGTTTACTAAGTATCATGAATTTTTAGTTATATTTTTGCACAGTAATTTCCAAGGAGAAGTAGATTAGCACGAAAAAAATTACAATAGATAAAACTATAGTAATTGAAAATAAATTCCTTATTATTATAATTAGAGATGCATTATATTCAGAATTTTGTTAATACTAAATATTCCATTTTTTGCTATTTCTAAAACACAAACAATTGCTTGAATTTGTGTATAAATTAATAATTATTTTCTGACCATAGTTTTTATAAAATTATCCTAAATACAACCCAACCACACTAAATTAAAATACAAATCAAAGTTATTTAAAATTAGTATTACAATTTATTCAAAGCAAATTTTGCTATTTTAAGTTTTGACTCTAAAAATGAAAGTAAGTACTTAAATTTAAAGTTTGTGGTGCTGTTAAATAAAATAATAGAGATAATAGTATTACAAAATAAATACATATATACACAGAGCAAGTATTTTAAAAAATATCCCTCCTAGGCACACAAATACTTCAAAAATTCCTTAGTAAGCCATTGTGTAGTAAATTTATTAATTCACTTTTCCCACCTGTTTTTATCCCTAAAAACTTTTCTGACAAATAATTAATAAAAAAAAAATTGGAAATCAATTGATTGGAATTTGTTTTTATCACTACTGTTGGCCAAAATCATAGCATACATACTTAATAAAAATAAAATACAAGATATATGTGAACAAACAAGACAAGGCAGATAAATGCAACATATTTATTTAATAGTCTGTGTTCTTTAGATCACATTAAAAATTTTGTTACCTGAAGCAAGTGGTTTGATGGAAATTACTAAATAAATATCTTGATCCAATCATTTCCAAATAAAATGCTTGAGCCAGGTCTCTTCTGTTCGGAACTGTATTCACCCTCCTATAGATATAAATGTATAAGAAAATACTTTAGACATTTAATAATTTTTATAAACAAATCCCAGTAGCCTTTTTTAAATTAAAAAATTGAGTTGGAAAATTGAATTGATAAATTTAAAATAATTTATAAGAATTTTGTTAGTTCCATTTTAATGCAGCATCATTTTAATTATTTTAACAGAATATTAACAACATTTAAGCTAAATCACATTGAGATAAATTTTTAAAAGGACTCAAAATATTTACTTATTTATAACAGAAATTTAATATAATTACTTGTAAATATTCTCTTTAATTTAAATCAATGTTTCATCACATTAAATGATTTGTGAGAAAATGCAATGAATCTACGTTAAATAAGCATCTTTTTCCGAAAATTAATTCAAAACTCTACTAAGCTTGAATTTTACATGCACATAAACTGAAAGATACCATTGTTATCGCACGCCATGTAGCTCTTTTTGGCAGGGAAAAATACTTAATAGGTCTCCGTATTGTTTTAGTTGGGCGATTTTACAAAGGACATAGGACTGTCTACCTGTGTTTCGTATAATAACATCTCTACCTCCTGCCATAAGAAAGTAAGATAATGAGGAAAAAGAATAGCAAAGTTTATTTGCAAATATAAAGGTTAGGAATGTTGATCACTGCCATGTTCTAGATCAGGGGTCGGCAACCTATTGAAATGGAAGAGCCAAAAGTTACAATTTACAAAATTTCCCAGTTTTTAAAGAGCCACTAAAAATTTTCGTTTCAATATTATAGTATTTGCTTATATATATTTGATTTTTGATTTAAAATAAACGGCTTTAAATACGGAATAATATTTATTCATATAAAAACACAAATATAGATAGTTACATCAATGGGAGCATTGGCTTTGCATGCCTTTTGAAAGTTTGATTAAATCTGGCTTATAACTTGTAGTTTTAAGTTTCAAGCATGATTCTAGATTTTTATTTGTTAGTTGACTTCTAACTTTACTTTTTATTATATTCCTGCAAGAGAACGCTTGCTCGCACGAATATGTCGACCCGAAGATCGTCAGCACTCTATATGCCAACTTCTTCACCTCACTGTAGCATTCTGGAAGACTATTCCATGCGCCGAATATGAGGGCCTCAACTCGCGGAATTTCTTTTAGAGCTGTCCACTTGTGCTGCGCGATGTGCATGCATTTCTGGGCCTCCAACTCTTCCAACTTGCTCTTGAATTCTGTGAACTTGCCACTCCACAAGTCTTTGGTTTTCAAATCCAGCAATTGCATTTGAAGCGATCCAGCATCAATTGCAAATGGCTCAATGTTGATCTCATTTGTATTTGTGTTGAGAGGATTTACTATGAACGCGAGAGTACTTTTGTTTGTTTTGAATTGCTCAAATCTCTCAGCGAATCCATTCTTCATGTTTTTAAAGTTATGCTGAAGTAATTCGTGTCAATAGTTGCATTGGTCTCATCGCGATATTGTTTCAGATTTTTAAAATGAATTTACCGCTCTCCATGTCATCAACAAAAAGAAGTAATTTTTTTTCTAAACAAACTACTTCTTCAAGCAAGGCGTAGGCTGGGTTGCCCTTTCCTTGAAGTTTTAGATTTAGTTCATTTAGTTTCATTGTGGTATCTACCATGAAGTTGAATTTTTGCAGCCATTTGTCTTCTTCCAATTCGGGATAGCCAATGCTTTTTTCATTGAGGAATGTTTTTATTTCTCTCAAGCACAAAGCAAAACGTTGCAATACGTTACCTCTGGAAAGCCATCGCACTTTATTGTGCAGAAGTAGGTCAGAAAACTAACTATCTATTTCTTCAAGGAAATATTTAAACTGGCGATGGTAGAGTGCTTTTGCCAAGATGCTGTTAATAATCTTAATTACCAAATTCATGACCTCAACTATTTCGGCCGGAAATGTTTGGGCACAAAGCTCTTCTTGATGAATTATGCAGTGAAATGTTAGAATTTCGTGGTTTATTTTTTTCTGAAGAATTGATGTTACCCCTCTATGTATTCCTGTCATACTTCTGTCTCCATCAGCTGCTATAGAAACGATTTTATTTATATCGATTCCATTGTCTTCCAGGCGTTTTTGCACAGCATTTGCTTTATCTTCTCCACGAGTTTGCCCTGAGAGCGGTAGCAATCCTAGCAGTTCTTCTTTTGGACCTTGGGACGACATATACTTGACGAAAAGGGTAAATTGTGCCGTGTCTTTTATGTCGCAAGACTCATCTACAGCAAGTGATAAGGCAGAAGCCATTTGAATTTCTTCCACTTGCATATGTGTTACATTTGAAGACATTTTAGGAGTTCTGTCTTGTACTGTTTTAGCAGATAATGGCAAATCTTTGATTTTTTTTTCTTGATTTCTGCCTTGTTTTTTAAATCACGAAACAGTTCTTCAGATGCACGTATAAAAAATCTTTGACGTACTCACCATCTGTGAATGGTTTTCCTCTTTTTGCAATTTCTAATGATACTGCAAAGTTTGCCAGATTTGCATTATTGGAAGATTGCGCCCAGTTACTTAGCATGGAAATTGACTGTTCTTTTGTTTTTTTGGAGCTCTTCAACAGCTTTTTCCGTGCGTCACTGGTTGGATATTTACCAGCAAACTGGGTATATTTTGTAGTGAAGTGTCTCTCCAAATTTGACTTCTTATTGTGTGCGAGTTTTCCGTGGCAAATGAGACAAGTCGGAAGGCCATCTATGTTGCATATGAATGCAAACGACTCCGCCAATCCTGATTGAATTCTTGGTTTTCTTCTTCAGTTCTTCTCTTTTTTTACCAGATGCCATGCTGGCGGCGGAGCTGAAAAAATGATTTTTTAAAATTTTACTTAGCTATCTAAAACGGAAAACAATTTATTTACCATTATTACTTCGTTAACACGATCCTCAGATATGTAACCCAATTCTGTTACTGATTTTATTATATTATACGCGTACATATCTTTGAGAAAATAATTCGCTTCTAAATCGTATTCTTCTTGAAACAACAAGCGAATAGACACGCAAAAACTGCAAGCGAGTAAATTAACACACATGCAACGTAACGTCGACCGCGCTATCCGAGGATGACTGACTGACAACACGTCTAGAGTCTAAACGTGTTTCTAGACTCTAGAAGGTGGCTGTTTGGGTGAGACGGAAATGGAATGCAATTGGCTGAAAGATAAACATGGTCACGGAGTGTCATCTCTAAGAACAAAACAATAGTTCAAATTCATCTCATTACGGTAATGTTAAGCGTAGCGATTTGTAATTAACGATTATGGAAAAAGAAGCTATTGAGAAATTAGGTACTTAAAATATATTTTCTTATTTCTTAAGGGTTTTGATAATAAAATATTAATTTTTTCGTATGGAACTGGAGAGCCGCAACTTTACATCAAAAGAGCCGCATGCGGCTCGCGAGCCGTAGGTTGCCGACCCTTGTTCTAGATGATGCATGAAAATAATTGCAATATTCCGTTTTAAAACAATTTACTATTTACACACTAAAAAATCATTTCCAAAAACATACACAATGAATTTTTTTTAATTACAGAAATACATTAACACAGTTAAAAATTCAGATTAAAATCAATTTCTTTTTTATATACATATGAAATTAATTAATCACATAAACTACTGCAATGATACATACAAGGAAATATTATACATATTTTCATCAAAAAGATAATTCAACAGAGGATTTAATAAATTTGTTACTTTGAAAGTAATGTGTATTTTTGATGTTTTCATATTAAGTACATTAATATTCTTAAGAAAATGCTTAATGGAAAGTACATTACAGTCAAAATAAATTGTCTCTAAACCACAGAATTTTAAAAAATTTTCAAAATGATTTTTTGTCTGAAACCGTATTATTACTACCAGAGAACACAATATCACCAACTCAAAATGGCACAGAATTAACCATTACTTTATGTATTGACACACAAGTCTTACCCAAGTCACTATCAGTAATATCATCAGTATTAACATAAGAATTTTCTATTAAGATATTTGTTTTTCCTACATCAAGAAAATTGAAAATGTAGTTTAGATATTTCCCTTTTTACTTTTTCTTCTTTTTCCCAAAAAGTAGCAGCAAAGTGCATTTGAAAATATTCACTAATAGAAAAGGGAGTTTTTAAAATTTTTTTTGCTATAGCATTCTTTGCTTCCATAGTCATGGTCCAGTGATGCCTTGTGGGACCACATTGCTTTATCTGTTCTGGTAGATGAATAATCATGTGCATATTAGGGACGACATTTTCAGAACAGTAACATTTTATAAATAACTATTGATGAGAAGCAATAAGGTTTTCTAAATTCTCCAACATTTCAATGTGAATAATAGAAGACAAAATATACTGAATAATTTGAATTAGCTTCACAAAACATATCAAACTTTCAGGAGATTCATTTTTAAAACAATCTTTTAAAATGAATGGAAAAAGTACAATTAAATTTAAACAAGAACTACTTGATGCATTAACTTGTAGATAGATTGCTTTCAAACATTCGTGGATACAAAGGTTTGCTTACTGAACGATGAAACTTGAAATTTAGTAACAAGTCATTTAACTTTTTTCTGGTAAAATAACCTTCATCAATACAAAAGTTAAGAAACAATGTGGTTTCTGTCGGTGTATTGTGTCGGTGTCAATGTGGTATTGATCTTCAAGCAAAATATGCATTGGGTCATATAACAAGTCTTTTGTTATTGAGAATTATGACTTTGTATAGAGAATTGAACGTGAATTTAAACTAAATTCCTTTGATAAGATTTATAAATAATTTTTGAATTTGTATGATTTTGCAGTCTCACCTGAATTCATGTCGAGGAAAAAAATTACGAGATGCTGTTTCGCTAGTGCTTGATGATTGTCGATGGATTCTGCTACTGGCAGAAGTGATACATGTGATACACCAACAGCTGGAATAAAAATATTTTAATATTAAAAAAAGCATATTTATACAGTACAGACAAATCAGGAATTAACATAAAATATTTTGCATGAATGCCTACAGGTTCCAAAAAATGCAGCATATTCAAATTATCATTTTACTAATGTAAGTTATCATTTTAGCATGCCCAGTACTTTAAAATGTATAATAAAATTAAAAACATTCAGAAACTAAAAATCTCACTTGCTGTTTACAATTACATTTTAAAATCTTACATTTAAACACAAATAAAATAAAAACTGACAATTACTCACTACATCAAATGAAATTGAATGGATTGGTGGGGCTCAAGAAGTTTCTTATACTTTTAACAATAATATGCTTTTACAGTTTATTATATTAATTCTAAGCTGACTTTCTATATCGGCCAATTTTTATATACAACAAATATTACAGCAAATATTCAAAAGGGGTGCATTTGTTCTAGGAAAGTAACTTTGGAAATTTTACTGGGAAAATAATATAAATATAAGAAGGGGGGACATTGTACTGTTTCTCATAAAAATTATATGAAATAATATTTTTCTAAAATATTGCTCATATGATTTTTATGAGAACATATAATATAAATTATTCATAAAGATTATAACTCGAAATTCATTTGAATAAAGTTACTAGTGTAAAAATAATATGAGCACATCTAGTCAATTAAGTTTTACAATTCAGTTCTTATATCTGCTTAGGATAAAAACTGTCACACTGGTGGAAATGAAGCCATTACCTAAAGGTCCCTAACATATTCTTTAGATTGCCTTACAATAAATGAATTATTTCACCACAAAAAAACTCAATAACATAATGCCTCCAGCTACAAATTATTCAATTAAATATTCCAATTAGGTTAAAGTGGAGTATATGTAGGTTACACCATAATATGCAAGTTGCCTAATCTTTTTTTTTTCTTTTTATCATTGGATATACAATAATCAATGATACAGCAACAGCACTAATAAATTTGCAAAATCAACTATTTTCTAAATTTACAAATACTACAAGGAAATATATATACATATACTCCATTTTAACTTTCAATTTTTATATCATATTCACAGAAAAGAATGCAAATATTTAGTTAAATGTACTTACTTAATTCCGGTTTCCTTAGAGGCTCATGTTCTACGGGTGGACGATTGCAGTATAAACAGTAGCAAGATTGCAGTGTAAACCATTGGTGCTTAAATCTTCTCGATTTGGAAGAAAAAAAATAGTGAAATTTGCCTCTGTGACAATTTCTTAAGTCAATGTTTGACTTTTTAATCTATAAAAATAACTAAAATCACAATTAGCTGGCGAAGGGTGTAAGAGTTATAAGACGACGTAAACAAACTCAAACGACGCCATTATTCTGCTTCTTAACGGTTATTGCGCATGTGCAAGTTTTAGCGGTACGTAAGACTTGTTTAGAGGCATAACCTCTGACCCAGTGCCTCTGAAGTTTCTTTCTGCTATCGGTGCCTTTCATTTCTGTTATGCCTACAACGTATTCCTTCTAGTCAGAGGCACTTTCGCTTTGTACCTCTAATGTTACGATAATAGAAGGCACAATGCTCTTGTGCCTTATATTTAAGAGGTACACTTTTAAGAGTGTAGGTGCTAAACGACCTGCACTGCACAGTTGCATTTGCATTTGCCACGTGAATTAATTCCGTTATCGGAGGTTGATGAATCATTGGTATAGCAAAAGGTGTTTTTCAAAGCTTCGAGGAAACGCTTTCTTGGATACTTAATCTTCCAAAGGGAATTAATATATTCATGAATTTTCAGAATTATGTTAGATTTAAAAAAAGAAGTGCATTTAAATTTACCAAATAAAAATAATTTAATTTTCAGTGCTTTTTTTAAAAAAACAATAAGAAGTATACTGATAGATTTCATGAATTGTCATTAGACAGTGAGACGTATGCTTCTCTTTGTCCGTGGAGTGTGTTATTGAACGGTAGGAACTATTCTTATTATTTTTTTAAAAACAATAAGAGGTATACTTCTAGAGTTCGTGAATTGTCATTAGACAGTGAGACGTATGCTACCCGTTGTCCATGGAGTGTTATTGAACGGTAGGAACTATTCTTGTTATTGTATATAGTTCCTCACTGCATATAACATTAATTTATAAATTTTTGTAAATAGTTCAATGCACCAGATTATTTAAGTTGTAATACATTTTATCCATAGATGTAATAGATAAAAAGGAGGGAATTTTCGAAAACATGCATCAACTTGTAATATGATTTTTAATGCTTTATAAAAATATCTTGCCGCCGGCAGCTACCTCGAGCACGAAAATGAGAAGCTGCCGTATAAGTAAACAGGTTCTCTGCTCCTTTTGACGCCACAATAACGGTGTTATGCTGCTTATCGGCCTCATCGCCGATGACGGACGCACCTCCATATCGGGGTTATAGGCAGGGGTAGCGCCAGAGGGGTCGGGGAAAATTTTTGTACGGGGTATTCAAATGTATTTGATAAATAATAATCTGGCAAAAATTTGAGACCAATTTCATTGCACTTATCGCCCCATACAGCAGGTCGTTCCCCCTTGTCGGGGAGACCGTGCCCCCTGTCGGGCAAATCGCCCCCCCCTTCGGGCAAACTCTAGCGCCATTCCTGGTTATAGGCATGAGACACGTGTAATGGTATCCATTTTGCTTGGTTCTCAGCGTTCGCATTGCTTGCTATTAGGATATGTCCAGTCATTTAATGCTCCCTCACATTTAAAATGGATTGGATAGAGTTATCCTCTTCTTGCAAGCTTTGAAAGATTTAATTAAACTGGCATTCGCATCCAATTTTATCCAAGAGATTGTCTTGTACTTTCCGATGAATATACTTGTTCTTTCTGTTGAATATATACAATTTGGACAATTTTGGTTCTTAAACTGTAAGAAAATCAATCAACCATTCTGTTGAATAACTTTTTCAGTCTTATTTTTTAATTTTATATTTGTTTCAATGACAACAAATGGCCTTAACTGACTTCATAAAACTGCTTCTTTCAAATATAGAAGCAGTCAGACAATGGCTGTCGAAGAAAATGATTTACTCAAAAGTTATGTTCTTCATAACCGTGCCATTTGTATGCAATTAGTAATTTTTATTTCCCTGCGTGCTTTATTTTTTCGTTAGCTTCTTTACAAACTTTTTCAGTAATGCGAGCAGTCAGTGAATGGTTCGATAACGAAAAAATGAGTTCCCAAAAAATTATGTTCGCATAACCGTAAGTGTCATTTTTACATAATTAGTGAGATTTACTCTTCCGGCATACTTATCACCACATTATCGCTCTTATATGAACACTAATCATGAAGTTATACAAAGCGGGAAGACATGAAAAATATCCATTTTTTGTTATCACATACATACTATTCCTACCCATATCAGTTCCACTCTATCTTCTGTAGGAGAAGCACCTATCGCATAGCAGAATTTGATGAAGTGTCGCCCATTAGTATCCATAGCATCTGAAAAGCATAACATAATTCAGGTCGAGCTCACACAACTCATAATATCTTTAGATAGTCATTGAAAAGATGAGATGGGAGAAGGGACATAGCAAAACGTTCCCTTTGGAATATGGCTTTCCATTGGCCCATTAGTGTAATGGATTTGAGAAGATTGTTTCACATCTGGAAAGTTGTGTCGTTTTTTGCCCTATTTAATCATGCGTCAGGGATTGCGGGAAGTATAGCTATCAAGGTTAGTTATGAGAGCCTAGAGATTTCCGGTTATTGCAAAGTGCTCTTCATTTCTATAGAAATCGTGATTAATTTCTACAAACAGTTATCGAACATTCCCTGTATTAGAGGGGAAGCTAAATATATAAAGGTGAGATCTTGCGTGTCAGGGATTATGTAATTAATTTTAGGAGAGCACTCGTGCGGTAGGCAGAATTGTTGCATAATAAAAATAATGATATGGTGTTATAGATTTCCATCTGTAGTTGAAGTATCCGTTTAATAAGTTTGATAATCAATTTTTGTATGCTAGTGATACTTGCGTTAGGATGTAGTTTCCTGTTTGGAAACTTTAGAGAATAAAAGAATGAAAAATAAAATGAAATAATTGCACAGGAATACTGAATCGCATCCCTATTACGAAGAATCCCGAGTTCTCATTTAGGTAATTATGAGGTCTTTATGTCAAAGTCAACGAATTTCAAATCACAAGATAGAGGGGGAGAGATAGAGTCAAGGCTGATTTATATCCAAAAGGGGAAAAGGTCAAAAAAGGATTCTTGTTCTTGGACTATGAATGGTTTCCAGTTGTAACCACAGTTAGTTATGTAAATTTGGTGTTAATTTAATGATTCATTTTTCTGAGTCTTACCAATAATGAGTAATTTTATCAAATGAAATTGATAAACAGAGCAAAATTAAAAGCATAAATAGCTCACTAAACCTGCTTTATATTAAATATGCTTATGTATCCAAGTATCTTATTTTTGAATTTTTGTTATGCTTATGATATTATGCTTGAATGCAATTTTTTTTGAATTTTTTTCTTTTAATAACTCGCTCTATTTACTATAGATTCTATGGTACTATACATATATACATATAACGATTCCTTATTATAATAATGTGATACATGATACCATTCCATTAATATTTATTAATGAAGACATGAGAAGAAATTAAATTCTTAATTACACACATGAACTGACTTCTCTGAACTCTTTGTGCAAGATTTGAATAAGCTCATAGAATATTGGGTGAGTACAGTATTATTATTTTTTTTTTACAACAATAAGATAAAAACCTATGTTTGTTGATAAACAATTTCCTAAATAGAAAAACTTGGCACATGACTATTTTAATGGCATGTTTTGAAACACATGTTAATGTTGTAAGTGTTTTATTCTAAATGATTATTTATGCTACGTGTATAATTCAAAATACTGGCTCAAAATGGATTAATATCTGCAATAATTTTTAATAATTATTACTGATATAATAGCCCAGATCTAACTCTTGGTAACGCTCTGACGTCACCAACAATAAAACTCGTGCCATAGCACTGTGAGACGTTAAACAGCATTATTTCATTGTTAAAGAACCTAAATTTCAGTAATTTTAAATTTAAAAGAGTAATTGTCATTCTAATTTCAACTTTAATAGCTCTAAAATAGTGAAAGAAAATTTTCTATCGATGGTTATAAAATTTATCTCTCTATGATCAATAGTTCCCGATAAATTTTAAATTATATTAATCATATATTTCAAATTAATTTCCGTTTTTCAATAGAAAGTAGTAAAGGGCGTCAGTGGTATATCATGCGCGTGATATAGTTTGGATGTCACGATGCATCTCATTATTTATTACAATCGTGATGATATAATTTGATAATATTTTTGGCAACGTTTGACAAGCAGAGAAGCGTTTTGTTCTGAAATTAGATTTTCTATCTATCTAGATTATATCTACTAGATTTTCTAGATTTTTTTAGATCAAGAGGTTTTTTGAATAAAGAAATATGTAAATAATATGTAAATAAAAATATATATTTCTTGTCATAAAACATGTGTTTATTTTATTTGTTTTCGATCAATGTTAAACATTTCTCTCGCATATATATATATATTTAAACACGTCAAATTTGATGGAAAATCTCTCAAATGAAGAGGCAATTTGCACGTCATACCATGACGGGTTATTTTTCTAGTTTCATATAACATGCTGAAAGTAATGTAAGGATAATCAAAAGTTAACCGAAATGTCTTTTAGCAAATTAGCAGAAAAAGTAATCACTAGAAAAAGATAAGTTTTAAGAATTCGAATACTGATATGTGCATACAATGTACAATGCGAATAGTGATTTTATATCAAAATAAAAGTATCTCTGAGAAGGAGACAGAAGTTAATGTCTAAATTTTCTTTTTCGATTTTTCTGTTTACAATTTCAAGCAGAATTTCGAAAAAAGTTTATTGAAAAAAGTTAATGATCGAACTTAAATGAACTTGAAATTGCTGTTATTAACTTATTTATAGTAACAAAACCGACAATTTGGGTTAAAGATTTTTAAAAATGAGTTTTGTGGGGTTTTTTTGTTTTTTTTTTATTCAGATTTTTTCATAACAGTTGTACTCTTTCCTTAATAGCCTTAACAACTTCTTTGCCAGGGATGCAGACAGGCTTTTTTCGTACACATGTGAAAGTTTTTATCTGCATTATTTTTTAAAAAATCGTTGTCATTCAGAAAATTAACACTATATAAAAGCAAATATATTAATCCAGGATTTTCTGAGCTATTTCTACAAGCGACCTCTTTTCTTGAACCAAAAATTTTCACTACCTGGTATTATTTAAGAAAATTTTACCCCAACCTCTAAGTAAATAAAAAATCGAATTATTCAGAACGTTAAGAAACTTCAATTAGAAATTGTTTTTTTAGCAAATTTAATGAAAATTTGTAAATGAAGATTATTTTCTTAACTAATGTTGTTTGCAGGTTGATTTATTGATGAAGTACAGCTAAAATTTTCCGCAACTTCATCCAGAATTTCTATTGCATTGGGTCCTATTGTGTTGATTACTTAAAAATTAGTTCCAGATAAATGAAAACACAAAATTTTAAAGCATAACAAATGGTCTCTCAGAAAAAGAATATCAAAAATCTTTTAACACTTCCCTTCCCTTTTCCTGTATTCTATGAGTGATAAAAAAAGAAATCTTAAGGCATAACAAAAGTTCTTGAAAGGAAAAAATTGCCTAAAATCTTTTTGATTCTTCCCTTCTCTTTATCTGCCTCTATGACTGTGAATTCGGTTTATTAGAACTTCCATTAATTAATTTTATATTTCTCTAGAAGTATAATTTTTTCAACATTGGATGCTCCTTATAATTTTCCTCTTATCAGGAAAACTATAAAGTTTTATTTGAAGACACACCAAGTTGATGAACTCATAACTAAAAATTGCAAAAAAGAGCTCAAAATTGTTTTATTATTAGTATTCGTAAATTTATCTTCAAACTAAAAATGAAGTTAGCATGTTATAAAGCATTTTAATATCAACAGTCTTCTTATATCTCTCTTACAGTTTTCTGTATATTTATGACATATTCCGTCTTTATCTTTATTTAATTCTTTTTCTTGATAAACCACGATAATGGATAATAGCATTTCCAATGAAGCTTAACTTTTCTCTGAAATTTGTAATTTTTATTTTGAGACCAAGAAACATTTAAATTTTCTTTTAACATGATTACTGAAATGTCTGAGTTGTCACCAATTTACGTTTACCATATAAACGAGGAATGTCTTTCAGTTACAATTCAGACAAAAGCATGCTGAAAACTCATGATTTTTAAATGAATCTAAGCATTCTTAACAACCGTAAAACGAAACTTATATATATATATAACTTCCTAAAGAATTTCAAATACAGTGTTCTAGTGACATATGTTGTGTTATTCACTCGGAATAAAATGTAGGAAGTTTGAATGAATACAGCATTTTAAAGATCACCAATAAGTGCATTCACATTGAAAAGCACCACAGCACACATACAGGGTGGTTTTTTCAACTGACAGTATTCAGAGCCTTCTGAAATTCGATCTATCAGCTGAAATGCCCCCAATTTTGTAGGGGGACTAATAACGACATGGAGGGAAAAGATTCTGTAATAAAAAGATTAGTTCCGAAAGCCGCCGATAGTGGAAAATGTGGCGCTGTTGTAGTCTGCCTAACTGAAAATTAAACCGCTTTAATACAGCAAATGAACTGCCCCAAAGGGTTACAGAAACGAAATTACAGTGCATCATAGTTCTTTATTCAATAAAATTACTTCCTTGGCGAGGGCAGGGGATGAGCCTTCAATGTGATCACCCTTCTCGTGGACCACAAATTGCATCCTGTAAACAACATTCTCCATGTCCATTCTCCGCGGATCTAACCTCATGCTACTTTTTCCTGTGGGGTTATTTGAAGTCTAAGGTCTATCTTGGTGGGGTCTCGACTTTGTCGACCTTAAAGGACAACATATTACGGACTGTGCTGAGCATTCCTGGTGACACGTTACGAGAATGTTGTGTACAGAATGCAATGTGTGGTCCACGAGAATGGTCGTCACACTGAAAGAGTTTTGGTTCTATGGTGCATTGTAATTTCATCTCTGTATATTAAAGAGGTTTTTCATTGAAATTTCTTCTTTGTTTTTCATTTGCCTATTTCTCAGTTGTGTAGACTACAACAGCACCACATTTCCCCCTATCGGCGACTTTCGGAACTAATTTTTTTATTACAGAAACTTTTTTCTCATGGCGTCGTTAGTCCCCCTACCAAATTTGGTGGCATTTCAACTTATAGATCCAGTTACAGAAGTCCCTGAATATTGTCAGGTTTCCTGTCCAGTACAGTCACCCCGTATAAATAACACCACTTCATGTATGTCAAACAACTGTGAAAATTTTTTAAAGGTAAACTCTTAATTAAAATTAATTAAAAATTAGTAATATCTTAATTAAAATATCTTTATTAAAAATACCCTTCATCAAGTCAAAATTCTAATAATACTTTTATTTAATAATTATAAACTGTTGAAAATTAATTTTAAAAAGGCATAATGTTCGGCATAAGTTATGCCGAAATAATCACTACGAAGTGTAGCTTTGTAAGTTACATCAATCACTCTTACGGTGATAAAACGCGAGCGGTCACTTAGTAAACTAAACGATGTTGTATGTGGAACGAATACAAATAATAATCACAATTCGTTATTGTATAGCAACGGATTCGGAAACCCTTCGCGCTTTTGCGCATGCGTCAGGCGGAATTATTTTCATCAAAATAGGGGGAAAGTGGAGAATGGAAGGGTGCTGTTTACATTTTACTGAGCGTGATCTAACAACGAACTCCGGAAATGCACTCATATGACTCATTGCCTGACACCCTTATCAGGTGTAAAATCGTCCAAAAGTGGTAGTCTCGGAATCCATTGCTGAACAGTACTAGAGTTCAGCAAGCATTCCGGGCAATAATAATAATAATCCCGTATTGAACCAATGCATTAAATATGCCAGGTAGAAAGCGGATTAATTTTGATGTGCCTGGTGCAATGTTTTCAGTGTCTTTCTGTGTCCGTTCTGACCGGAGATTAGTTTTCAACTGAATATTTCAAGGACGAGAGACGCACTGTCTCCTTCCTGTTGGATGTTAATTTTCCTTGCGCCACTCATTTCTTGTAGGGCGCTGCATCTTAATAACATTCTTTAAACGCAGAAATTAATTTAAACAAAAAGGAATTAAAAACAACCACTTACTGACTCCTAAGCAGCAGCTCAATGCTTTGGAACCAAAATTATGTAATAGGAATAATTTGTCGCGTTTAATTTACTGTAAAGAGTGTATGCCATTAAGTAGAGCCTGAGAGGAGCATTTTAAGATAAAAGTTCAATTGTTCCGAGAAAAGCACTATTGAAACACCAAGATGGCATGCAGCTTACTTTTCCAAATTTATATTTTCGGCTGTTTCAATGCGAGTGAATTGGATCGCAAAAAGGCACGATTCAATATTTAAATTTGTCTTGTTGATAATATGATAATGGTTACTGGCTGCATGTATCCGAAATTGCGTCATGTGATTTGCGTGATAGAAAAATCTTTCAAAACGTTCCACACTCTTAAAACTGTACCTCTGATATAAGAGGCACATTTTGAACTTTTGTGCCTCTGAAAAGTAAGAGGCACATTGTGTCTCTGAACGTTAAGAGGTACATGGTGCCTTTGAAATTAAGAGGCACATTGTGCCTTTTAATTCAGATTCAAGTGCCTTTTATTTGAAAGTATATTCTGTGCCTCTTGGCATAGAAGAAGAAGTGCCTCTTGGCTCTAAGAGGCATAGAATATAATAATATGGCACATGTTTTTGTTCATTTTGCTTTCAGTGCATGTAATAGATTTAATTTTATATAAAGAAAATGAGATGTACAAAAAATCGCATGATTATTTATTTATTTATATACCTGCATACAGAAAAACTTTTTTTAAACAAACTTTTTAATTTCCATATATATTTATATACAACCTTTTATTTTGATTCCGATATGATATTTTAGTTTAAATGCAAAGACTAATTTAGGGATCATTGAATATTATCCAATCCCAAGATTTAATCCAAAATGTAAATTTAAGTCATTTCGCAACACTAGGTGATATTTTACTTTGTTGTGATCTCTAAAATCATCTGTAGACCGGCCGTTTTTTAAAAAAAACCATTTTCATGTTTGATTATATTAGTCCTCTAGCTCACGTGGAACCACAGAGGTAAAGGCAACTAAATTTAGAAGTTTGAATCACCAATCTTTCTTACAAAAAAATTACTCCATTCTGCTTTTCGGTGATATTTTCAATCACTTTAATCTCACATGGTAAAATATTAATATACATATTTTGATGCTTTATGAACACATTTTTTGACAACTACTTAAAATTTTCTTTAATTGGTGTTCATGAGAATTAAAGCAAATACCAAAAATTATGTTTTAAAAGTTATGTATTAAAATTAATAATAAGTCGTGAAAGACTCCTTTGATTAAAATTGATAATTATTAATAAATGTTTAAACGTCACACACAAAAATTAATGAGGGAATCTATTTTAAATGTTGTTTCCTTATTCATTTAAAAAAAATCAGGAAGATAATTCAACTTAAATACTTACTAATTTGTTTTATATCACAATCACACGATAAAACTAATGCTAGAAAAAAGTTTAGATGTATGTAAATGATAAAACTGATTTAATTGTATTTTTAAAAATAATACATTAAATATTGCCGGGAAACAAAGAATACTTTTTTCCAACATAAATTCTGTAATATAGTTTACTAAATATCGTGAATTTTTAGTTATATTGTTGCACAGTAAATTCCAAGGAGAAGTAGATTAGCATGAAAAAAATTACAATAGAAAAAACTATAGTAATTGAAAATCTATATATATAATTCTCTTACGTGGCGACAAAAAATGGTCGAATTTCTTAATCGCTGTTTGGCAACAGCTCGCAAGTTGGATTTGTTTACATCCGCGGAAAGTCCGAAGTTGCTTCGTGTGATCATGTTTATTGAAAACTATTTTTAGTAGTTGGAAATTTGTAAAACTAATGAATTTGGAACTGTTTTGGCCTATATTTATGTTATTGAGTTCCAAAAGCGAGGTTTGCCTCATGCCCACATTCTTCTAACATTAGATTCAGAAAGCAAAATTCGCACTAAAGATGACATTGACAAGTTTGTGAGTGCAGAACTTCCAGATCCTTGCACTGATCTTAGACTCTTCCAAATTGTGACAAAATGCATGCATAAATGCATAAATTCTCCATGCAAGAGAAGGACAATGCTGCAAAAGTTTTCCGAAACAATTCAAGGATGATATAGAGGAAAATTTTAATGGATACCCTATTTATCGCAGAAGAGCCACTGAACCTGTCCAAGTAGGGAAATATTCCATCGATAACAGATGGGTTGTCCCATATAATTCTTGGTTGCTTAAAATATTTAATGCACATATTAATGTTGAAGTTTGTGCCTCAGTTAAAAGTGTCAAATACTTATATAAATATGTATACAAAGGACATGATGTAGCCTCGGTCAAAATACAAAAAGAAGGTGCTCTGGATCATGATGAAATTTTAAGTTTTATTGAAGGTAGATATGTTAGTGCACCTGAAGGCATGTGGCATTTAAATGAATTTAATTTGTCGCATAAATCCCACACTGTAGTGCGCTTAGCTGTGCATTTACCACAGCAACAGCCGATTGTGTACCAAGACGGTCAAGAAGCCCAAGCAATTGAACGAGCTGCTTTAAGAAAAACAACACTAACATCATGGTTTGAACTAAACAAAAATGATCCCTCAGCTCACAACATTTTTTTACTCAGATATTCCACAATATTATGTGTTTGATAAGAGTACCACAGATTGGAAGAAGCGACAACGTGGTGCACAAAATGTTATTGAGAGACTGCCAGTAGTTAGTATACTGGATACTGAGAGGTACTATTTGCGGATGTTACTACTGCGCAAGTCTGGGGCTATTAGTTTTGATGATATGTTGACCGTAAATGGATTAAGATGCATTACATTTCAACAAGCACGTCAGGGGTATGGACTTCTTCGAGGTGACCAGCAGTGGCATGAGGCTTTGAATGAAGCTGCACAATTTCAATCTCCGAGACAGTTGCGCATGCTGTTCGCAATGATTTGTGGCTTTGGAGAAGTCGAGGATGTTCCAGATTTATGGGTGCAGCATCAAGTTTCACTTTGTGAGGACTTTGTGCATCGTTATTCTGAGCAGACTGGACCTCACTATGCACTTGCAGATATTGAGGAACTGCTTACATCCTACAATTTAAGTCTCCAAAAACTGCATCTACCAACTGTAGATTTGCCTGCAAGTGTTTTGGAGACAGCGAACTTTGATGTTGTGGAAGAGCAGGCTAAAGCTAATAGTTATACTACGCAGTTAAATAGTGAACAGCGGAATGTTGTGGAAATCTTATTAAGTGCAGTGTACAACAACGCTGCAGATACACCCAAGTTTTATTTTTTAGATGGCTCTTGAATCTGAAAGGGATTTTGGTACTTGGTTGTTGGACATTGGAGAGAAAAAAAAGTGGCTCAACGATTCAGTTGCTACCCTTCAATACAAGACCCTATACATCAATTGTACAGTGACATAGATTTTTCCAGTGTGACCCCACAGGAGCTTAAAGGTCGAGCTATCCTTACTGTTAATAATGAGCGATCCATGGAAATCAGCAATAAAGTGTTGGAATTTATGCCGGGAAATGAAACTATTTATAAAGCAGTTGATATGATCATGAGCGAAGATCCTTAAGATCAAATGACATTTCCTGAAGAATTTTTAAATTCTTTGACATCAACTGGTTTGCCTCCATATGAGTTAAAGTTGAAAATAGGTTGCATTATAATGCTGTTGAGAAATTTAACTCCCTCTAAAGGATTATGCAATGGAACACGCCTAATTATCACAAAATTGCTGCAAAACATTATTCAGGCAAAATCCATTGATGGTACAGAGACGTTTCTCATTCCCCGAATCCCTTTGATTCCATCTCAGACTAACATACTTTTCAAATTTAAACGTATGCAATTTCCCATTCGTTTAGCCTTTTCCATGACAATTAATAAGTCGCAAGGCCAAACTTTTGAAAATATCTGTTTGGTGCCGGTTTTTAGTCATGGACAACTCTATGTTGGCTTATCAAGAGCATGATCTTTTGAATCTGTTTCTGTGGTAGCTCCAAAATGTGAAATATTTAACTGTGTTTATGTGGAAGTTTTCTGTGATTGATTGTCAAGTGTATTTTTTTGCATTACATTTTTAATTTGTTTCAATGTTGTATATTATTTTATATCTGAGTGGTTTGAATATACCTGCTTTGATACAATTTTTTTTTGTAGAGCACAATCTTCAATGTTGTATATTATTTTATATATGAATGTATTGAATATGTATATACCTGCTTTCGTACAATTTATGTTTTCGTAGAGCACGATCTTTTGAATCTGTTTCTGTGGTATCTCCAAAATGTGAAATATTTAACTGTGTTTAGTGGGAAGTTTTCTGTGGTTGATTGTCAAGTGTATATATATATATTTTTTTTTTTGCTTTACATTTTTAATTTGTTTCAATGTTGTATCTTATTTTATATATAGGAATTTATTGTATATGTATATACCTGCTTTTGTACAGCACAATCTTTCGAATCTGTTTCTGTTATAGCTCCAAAATGTGAAATATTTAATTGTGTTTATGGGAGAGGTTCCTGATGCCTTCACTATATAAAAAACGGCCCTTTTCAGGGCCAAAAAATTTTATTCCTTCTTTATTAAGGTGAAAGCATTAAAAGGAAATCGGCTTTACTTTGTAAGTTTTATTTGAAGAAAAATATCTTTTTTGAGGCTGAAAAATTTTATTCTGTGCTGATTTAAGTTAAAGCATCAGAAGCAAAATAAAGCTGATTCATATATATATATATGAAGATTTTAGAATAACTTCTAGGACATACAGTGTCTTCATTATAGCGAGCGAAGCGAGCAGGGTTTGCTTAGCAAACCTGGGAGGATTGCGTTGCAATCCTTCTGGGGGTTGGCGAGCTTTAGTGAGCAGGGGACAGAGCACCCTAGTAAATTCTTTATTATTATAATTAGAGATGGATTACATTTAGAATTTAGTTAATACTAAATATTCCATTTTGTGCTGTTTCTAAAACACAAACAATTGCTTGAATTTGTGTATAAATTAATAATTATTTCCAGACCATAGTTTTTATGTATTATCCTAAATACAACCCAACCACACTCAATTAAAATACAAATCAAAGGTATTTAAAATTAGTATTACAATTTATTCAAAGGGAATTTTGCTTTTTTAATTTTGACTCTAAAAATGAAAGTAAGTAGTTAAACTTAAAGTTTGTTGTGCTGTTAAATAAAATAATAGTATTACGAAATAAATACATATATACACAGGGCAAGCATTTTAAAAAAATATCCCTCCCAGACACACAAACACATCAAAAATCCCTTGGTAAGCCATTGTGTAGTAAATTTATTAATTTACTTTGCGTTACACATCACTTTCCCCACCTCTTTTTATACCCTAAAAAAATTTTCTGACAAATAATTAATAAAAGAAAAAAATTGAAAGTCAATCAATTGGAATTTTTTTATCAGTATTGTTGGCCTGACTCATAGCATACATACTTAATAAAAATAAAATACCAGATATGTGTGAACAAACAAGACAAGACAGATAAATGCAACATACTTATTTAATAGTCTGTGTTCTTTACATCACATTAAATTTGTTACCTGAAGCAAGTGATTTGATGATAATAAATATCTTGATCCCAATTATTTCCAAAAAAAAAAAAGCTTAAGCCAGGTCTCTTCTTTTCGGAACTGTATTCACCCTCCTATAGATATAAATGTATAAGAAAATACTTTAGACATTTAATAATTTTTATAAACAAATTCTAGTAGCCTTTTATGAATTAAAAAAATTGAGTTTGAAAATTGAATTGATAAAGTTAAAATAATTTATAAGAATTTTGTTGGTTCCATTTTAATGCAGCATCATTTTAATTATTTTAACAGAATACTAATAACTTTTAAGCCAAACCACATTATGAGATAAATTTTTAAAAAGACTCAAAATATTTACTTATTTATAACAGAAATTTAATATATTACTTGTAAATATTCTTTAATTTAAATCAATGTATCATCACATTAAATGATTTGCAAGAAAATGCAATGAATCTACATTAAATAAGCATGTTTTTTTTTTGAAAATTAATTCAAAACTCTACTAAGCTTCAATTTTACATGCACATAAACTGAAAGATACCATTGTTATCGCACTTCATGTAGCTTTTTTGGCAGGGAAAAATACTTAATAGGTCTCTGTATTGTTTCAGGAAGTTCAGGATTTTACAAAAGACATAGAACTATCTACCTGTGTTTCATATAATAACATCTCTACCTCCTGCCATAAAAAAGTAAGATAATGAGAAAAAAGAATAGCAAAGTTTATTTGCAAATATAAAGGCTAGGAATGTTGATAACTGCCATGTTCTAGATGATGCATGAAAATAATTGCAAATAATAAATAATAATTGCAAATAATAAATAATAATTGCAAATAATAAAAAGTAATTGCAAATAATAAATAATAATTGCAAATAATAAATAATAATTGCAATCTACATTAAATAAGCATGTTTTTTTTGAAAATTAATTCAAAACTCTACTAAGCTTCAATTTTACATGCACATAAACTGAAAGATACCATTGCTATCGCACTTCATGTAGCTTTTTTGGCAGGGAAAAATACTTAATAGGTCACTGTATTGTTACAGGAAGTTCAGGATTTTACAAAAGACATAGAACTATCTACCTGTGTTTCATATAATAACATCTCTACCTCCTGCCATAAAAAAGTAAGATAATGAGAAAAAAGAATAGCAAAGTTTATTTGCAAATATAAATGTTGATAACTGCCATATTCTAGATGATGCATGAAAATAATTGCAAATAATAAATAATAATTGCAAATAATAAATAATAATTGCAAATAATAAATAATAATTGCAATCTACATTAAATAAGCATGTTTTTTTTTTGAAAATTAATTCAAAACTCTACTAAGCTTCAATTTTACATGTACATAAACTGAAAGATACCATTGTTATCGCACTTCATGTAGCTTTCTTGGCAGGGAAAAATACTTAATAGGTCTCTGTATTCTTTCAGGAAGTTCAGGATTTTACAAAAGACATAGGACTGTCTACCTGTGTTTCATATAATAACATCTCTACCTCCTTCCATAAAAAAGTAAGATAATGAGAAAAAGAATAGCAAAGTTTATTTGCAAATATAAAGGCTAGGAATGTTGATAACTGCCATGTTCTAGATGATGCATGAAAATAATTTCAAGGTTCCGTTTTGAAACTATTTACTATTTACACATCAAAAATCATTTTAGAAAACATACACGATGAATTTTTTTTAATTACAGAAATACATTTACACAGTTAAAAATTCGGATTAAAATCGATTTCTTTTTTATTTACATATGAAATTAATTAATCACATAAACTACTGCAATGATACATACAAGGAAGATACATATTTTCATCAACAAGATAATTCAACAGAGGATTTAATAAATTGTTACTTTGAAAGTAATGTATATTTTTGATGTTTTCATATTAAGTACATTAATATTCTTAAGAAACTGCTTAATGGAAAGTGCATTGCAGTCAAAATAAGTTGTCTCTAAACCACAGAATTTAAAAAAATTTTCAAATTGATTTTTTTGTATGAAACCATATTATTACTACCAGAGAACACAATATCACCAACTCAAAACGGCACAGAATTAACCATTACCTTATATATTGACACACAAGTCTTACCCAAGTCACTATCAGTAATATCATCAGTATTAACAGAAGATTTTTGTTTTCCCCACATCAAGAAAATTGGAAATGTAGTTTAAATATTCCCCTTTTTACTTTTTTTTCTTTTTCCCAAAAAGTAGCAGCAAAGTGCATTTGAAAATATTCACTAATAGAAGAGGGAATATTTTTAAAATTGAATTTTTAAATTTTTTTTTTGCTATAGCATTCTTTGCTTCCATGCGCATGGTCCAGTTGTCTTATATGTTCTGGTAGATGAATACTCATGTGCATTTTAGGGACGAGATTTTCAGAACCGTAACATTTAATAAATAGCTGTTGATGAGAAGCAATAAGGTTTTTTAAATTCTCCAACATTTCGATGTGAAAAATAGGAGCCAAAATATACTGAATAATTTGAATTAGTTTCACAAAACATATCAAACAGTCAGGAGATTCAGTTTTAAAACAATCTTTAAAATGAATGGAAAAGTACAATTAAATTTAAACAAGCACTACTTGATGCATTAACTTGCAGATTGCTTTCAAACATTCCTGGATACAAAGAACTGTAAGCGATACACATGGATTGCTTACTGAACAATGAAACTTGAAATTTAGTAACAAGTCATTTAACTTTTTTCTGGTAAAATAACCTTCATCAATACAAAATTTAAGAAACAAAGTGGTTTCTTTCGGTACAAAACCTTCAAGCAAAATATGCATTGGATCATATAACAAGTCTTTTGTTATTGAGAAATATGGCAACGTATAGAGAATTGAACGTGAATTTAATCTAAATTACTTTAATAAGATTTATAAGCAATTCTTGAATTTGTATGATTTTGCAGTCTCACCTGAGTTTCAAGTCGAGGAGAAAAATTACGAGATGCTTTTTCGCTAGTGCTTGATAGATGATTGTGTATGGATTCTGCTACTGGCAGAAACCATAATGTGATACACCAACAGCTAGAATAAAAATATTTTAATATTACAAAAGCATATTTATACAGTACAGACAAATCAGGAATTAACATAAAATATTTTACACGAATGCTTACAGGATCCAAAAAATGCAGCATATTCAAATTATCATTTTACCAATGTAAGTTATCATTTTAGTGTGCCCAGTACTTTAAAACATAAAAGAAAATTAAAAACATTCAGAAACTAAAAATATCATTTGCTGTTTACAATTACATTTTAAAATTTTACATTTAAACACAAATAGAATAATTATGCTAATGGCAAATAAAAACATCATCACTACATCAAATAAAATTGAATGAATTGGTGGGGCTCAAGAAGTTTCTTATACTTTTAACAATAATATGCTTTTACAGTTTCTTATATTAATTCTAAGCTGACTTTCTATATTGGCCATTTTTTATATAATTACAGCAAATATTCAAAAGGGGTGTATTTGTTCTAGGAAAGTGACTTTGGAAATTTTACTTTGAAAATAATATAAATATAAGAGGGGGGAGGAACATTATATTGTTTCTCATGAAAATTATATGAAATAATATTTATCTTAAAATTTTGTTCGTATGTTTTTTATGAGAACATATAATATAAATTATTCATAAAGATTATAACTTGAAATTCATTTGAATAAAATTAGTAGTGTAAAAATAACATGAGCTTATCTAGTCAATTTAGTTTTACAATTCAGTTCTTATATCTGCTTAGGATAAAAACCGTCACACTGGTGGAAATGAAGACATCACCTAAATGTCCCTAACATATTCTTTAGATTACCATACAATAAATGAGTTATTTCACCACAAAAAAACTCAGCAACATAATGCCTCCAGCTACAAATTATTCAATTAAATATTCCAGTTTGGTTAAAGTAGAGTATATGTAGATTACACCATAATGTGCAAGTTGCCTAATCTTTTTTCTTTATATTATTGGAGATACAACAATCAATGATACAGCAACAGCACTAATAAATTTGCAAAATCAACTATTTTGTAAATTTACAAATACTACAAGGAAATATATATACATATACTCCATTTTAACTTTCAATTTTTATATCATATTCACAGAAAAGAATGCAAGTATTTAGTTAAGTGTACTTAATTAATTCAGGTTTCCTTAGAAGCTCATGTTCTACGGGTGGACGATTGCAGTGCAAACACAAATCACTGGTACTTAAATCTCCTCTATTTGGAAGAAAAAATTAGTAACATTTGCCAGAGGAACATTTGTCGCTGTGACAATTCTTAAGTCAATGTTTGACTTTTTAATCTATAAAAGAAACGCTAAAATCGCAATTAGCTGGCGAAAGGTGTAAGAGTTACAATCAGACGTAAACAAACGACGCCATTATTCTGCTTCTTAACGGTTATTGCATATGCGCAAGTTTTAGCGGTACATAAGAATTGTTTAGTGGCACAACCTCTGACCCAGTGCCTCTGAAGTTTCTTTCTGCTATCGGTGCCTTTCATTTCCGTTGTGCCTTCTACGTTTCTTTCTAGTCAGAGGAACTTTCGCTTTGTTCCTCTCATAATACAATAATAGAAGGCACAATGCGCTTGTGCCTTATATTTAAGAGGTACACTTTTTAGAGTGTACAGGCCAGATTTTTGGACCTAAATCTACCAAATTGAGCACATAGTTATTTCATAGGTTGTAGATACTCGCAGTGACGGTTTTCCGCAGAGGTGTTAGAGGCGCTCGCCTGGTGCCTCGAAAATCCAAAGGGGCCTCAAAATCCGTTCGAAGTACACAGTAGTGCAAACTGATGGCGAATTAGAGACATTCGGTAGGGAAAGAGGGTCTCAAAACCTATTGGACGTTAATTGTAGTGCTATGCCAACGGCGAAGTTGCGACATTGGGTATGGGGCTTCAAAACCTATTCTACGCACATCGACGGTGAATTTGAGACATTGGGTAGAGGGAGGGGCCTCAAATCAGTTTTGCGCCTGTGGTCTCATACTGACAAAATCCGCAACTGGATAGTCACTAAGAAAAATTTGTAATAATGTTTTCTTTATATAACCACATGCAACAAAATACCAAGATTGTAAAAAAATCAGTGTCAGTGTTTTAATAGCTCTCATGCAACTAAGCAAAAATAAATATTGGATTTTTCAGACTAGCTCTAACTTATGCTTTAAATAATGTTTTCACATATTTATCTCTAAACACTGCATGATTTTCCAACATCATAATGTTTTTTAACCCAATAATTGTCCCTTTTTTGGGACGTTTGTTTTCTTCTTTTTTCACTTAAACAGTGCAATTTTTAGCTTTGATTGCTACTTCTGAATGTTGAACTGATTGCTATAAAAGGTACAAATCCAATAAAAATCATTTTTTTTAATTAAAAAGATAATTAATTCTAATTAAAAGTTGATTAAATCAGCTTAATTAAAAAAATTCAGAAATAACGTATTCTTACATATTTTATTGTGCTATCATATTAATGTGGGATTTTTTTTGAAAGAATGAAAAAATAGAGTTTTGTCATATATATTGGATTAAATCTGGTATACTTATAAATTTCCTGATGTAAAAATTGTTAAACAAAGCTACGGCTGATGCAATCAAGCCAGTCAAAAACAAGACAGACGAACTAAGCCCAAAGTATTATCGTACTAAGCTGTTCTGGGCTAAAAATTCGAATGACTTTATTTTTTTATAGTGAAAGATCTATGACACTTTAATGACCGCTTTTATTTCTTTCTCGTATACAAAGTATTGCAATCGTCAAAAAATTCCCCCATAAGACATAATGAACTGTGGCATTTTAATCCTTTATGAACCCTGTAAAGAAAAAAGATTGGAATTATTTATCTATCCGGAATGGACGAGTTTTCTGGTTTGTTTTCTTTAGATTCATATACCGTTCTCCGGTACACTCTGATTTAAGCAATCGCCACATCCATTTGGAAACTGTATCAAGCGCCAAGTTCGAATCAGTTCTTTCTGTAGTGCATAAAGCGTTGAATTCCGTGTTCTTTGAGTTTGTGGAATCCTTTCTTCTTAAATTGGTTAAAAAAGTTCTTAAAGCATTTAAATTTTAAATGGAACGATTGGAATTAGCTAAATCGTTTGAATAAAAATTTAACTGTCAGTTATTATATAAATCGTGTGGTTAAAAATGCCAAACAAACCTTGGAAGTCGCCAAAAAAAGCGAAAAGAATAATTAGGACAACCCTTCCACAAAATTATGATCTTATTTTAAGTTAACAATGAGTGCTACAACATTAGGAACTTTAGATTGAATCGTTTCAAAGTATTCTTAAGGCATAACATTAAAAAACTCCACTTTAAACATTAATTAATATCCTCAAACAGAGAGTTAAAATTTTGAAGATTCCCATTGACTTAATGGTTACGGACAGGATACGGTTACAACTTAACCGGACTTATACGTTTGAAATTAATGAAGATAAGGCCCGAAAAATCGAAATTGGCTACAGATTCATTCGTAGCATTAATCTTCATCAATAATAAATTTTATTATTATATTTATTATATATTATTACCCTTTATTAACAGGAATGTATAGTACATTTATATTTTTTATAATGTAAAATTTTAATTTACGAAGATAAATTACCAATATTAATTTAAAATGTTTTATATTTTTGATTATTATTTATATGGTACAAAATTTTAAAAGTTTAAAACACTTACAGTAAAAGGTAACTAAGTTAACCTTACTGAAATATTAAAATTGCTATGACATACTGAATTAGGCAGATTAAAAACGTTTAGAACATCTTTATATGCCGTGATCTCAATTTTTTACTTACTTCTAGGAACTCGCGAAACATCATTCGTGATGTTATTTGAGAATTCATAGACTTGATAAATTATCTATTAAGGAGAATCGTGTAATCAATACCTTAGAGCTCCAAATCAGCATTAATATGTTTACTCAAGATTCGAGTTGAAGTACGTTTGTGCAAGCACTTATTGCATCTGGAACTAAATTTTCAGCTAGTTTCAATCACTTCATATACTCATTTGCTTTACTGAGTTTCTCTCACTTACGAGTACGTATGAAATTGCAAATAACTAAAATTAAAATACATCTTGTCTTATTTATAAGCATTAGCCTACTAATGAAAATGATATACTTTTGTTCTAATAGAAAATATCATTTCTAATTTCATTCAAATAATTTGTTTCTACAAACAATTTCCTTTATCCATGTCTTCGCTTTCTCTTAACTTTTTGGAGATTAACAAGCAAAATTAGATGAAGATTTCGTAGTGAAACAGCTTGACAGGAAAGGGTTAAAAATGTATTAAATTTTCATCTTACGATGAACATCTAGAGATTCCCCCCCCCACAATTAGCATTAGATGTGTTTATATAAATATTTAAAATAAAAAAATGCTTTTTAAAATGCTACTTTGTGTTGAAACCACTTGACCGTAAAGAGTTTGGAGGAGCGCTCCACAGATTGATATTCATTGCTCTGCTCTTATTCGGACCCTAGCACACAATGGTTCAAAAGAATGAAGTTGGCCGCATAAGAAAAACTACGAAAACATGACGCTTGGTTGAACAGACTTTAATATAATGCTAATGCAATTCAAAGTAGTTGATAAATTTGAATGAAATTTTGTTTCAAACACTAATAATGGATGTTCTGTGTAATAAAACACCATCTTTAAAACAAGTTTTGTTTAACCTTACTCCGACACGATTTTTTTATATTTCACCTATTGTTGTGTGAAATGGTATCAATTCATAGAAATGGGGGAAATAGTTTTGAAAAATAATTTTGGACTTAAATTTTTAATTAAAATTAATTCATAAGTGTTACTGTATAATAAAATTTATTTGGTAAAGGGTTTTCCTACTTCTCTGTCAAAAATAGGGCAAGTAAATTATTTCTTGAATTACATTTTCATTTTTTCAAAATTAATTTTAAAATAAAAACTGCATGTGATATATACACTGAGAGGCCATTTTATTATGATCATCTGATAGTGTCGGGCAAATCAGCTGTGGCGTCACAGGCCGCAGCGACTGGACTATCAATCAAAATCCTGGGTCTCAAAGTACAATTTGTGGTTGTCATCGACTACTCAATTCTCGGGCATAACTTAGAATCTCCAGAGTTGCAAAAGACAAAAGAACGATAATACTGCAGTAAATTTCAGCAGATCTTAATCAAGGATCGTCTCAAAGGATCTCTGAAGGCACTGTTCGCCGTATAATGCATCGTATGGGATATGAAAGCAGAAAACCACTAGAGACATCGTTGCTGCCTGCAGCTAATAAGATGAAATTTCTGAAATTTCCACTGAAGGATAAAAAAAAGGATAGGACAGCGGATAATTCCAAAGAAATTTATGTTATCCAATGAATTAGGTTTACAGTTACACCATGAAGATGGACAAATGACAATTTGGCAAAAAAAAGCATGACAATTGCTACAACCCTTCAAGCTGTTGGAGGGTACGTGATGGTCTAGGAAATGTTTTCCTGGCTTGTTTTATGCCTTTCAATTTTTGTTCATGAGCTTCTGAATTGGAAATCATATCTAAATATCGTTACTGACCAAAAACATCCTGTTAAGTTGACAATTTATACCAATAGTGATGATTGATTTCAACAACATAATGCGTCCAGCCGTAGTGTTGTGTACATAATTGGTGTCAAAAACATGCAGGCGCTCCCCCCCCCCACACTCACAATTCCCAAATCTCAGTCCCATTGAGAATTTGTGAGATAAATTTTAAATAGCCATCAGACATCTAAGTCCCCAAGGATCCAATCTCACACAACTGGAACGTGTCATTCGTCAAACATGACCCCATATCTTACAAACAATCTATCAACACCTCATAAAGTACATGCCAAGAAGAATCAGCGCTGTGTTAAAAGCAGAAGGTGGCCAACAAAATACTGAAGAGGTGATCTTAATAAAATGGCTACTCAGTGTATAGCATATGTGTTCCTGTAAAATGTAGGTATAATGTTATGGAGTTCCTTCTATAATTTCACTATGCGCAGAAATATCTTATGATAAGGAGGACTTACTATGACATAATATGAGAAGTAAAAAAGCTACGAGAGGTAATATGCAGAATGAATAAAACTTCAACGTACGAACTGTTAGGGGAGATGGAAATACAAAAACAAGTGAATATCACATAGGAAAATCTTGACGGAACCGGATGACCTAAAGGACACAGTTCGCCAGCGAGGTAGTTGGATTTCAGCGCTAGTCATGTTCCGATTGCGTATGAAGAAAATGAAACAGATTACGAATGTTTAGAAACCAACCTCATTGCAAAAATACCCATACCGCTACAAACATCCGAAAACGGCGGATATTTTTCAAAGCGTTCGTCAATGTGCTTTTAAGCATGCATTGCTGTGAAATTCGAAGTGTGCACGTACTGTCCAAGGGTGAAGTATCACCAAAGAAAGAATTTTCGCAGTTATTTTCTTATCATTTTTGCACCTTCGTGTATCCTCTAGCTCATTCGGATAGTGTTTCCGGCCATGCCTTTCCATATGATGCTGGCCTGTTTTGCGCTTTTTATCCCCCACCAAACAGTTTGTAGGCTGAATTTGAATCATCCTATAAGTTTTATTATTGTAGAAACTAGCGTATAATAAAAGCAAAAATCTATCTAGTGAGTTATCCTATCCAGATACTCTGGGACATATACTCAATTCAAAATAATTATTTCCCGACTCAAAGAGCTTCAAATCTCAAAAAAATATCTAGACTCAATTTTTGGTTGATTACGAGACTTTCTCTATATTTGCATAGCATACGAAAGAGTCATAATGAAACTAAAATCGAACCATTTATAACCATCTCTATTACCAACCTGAGCTCCAACCACAAAAACTCGTTTTGAATAAGATATTAAAGAGGTGTTACCGTCCTCCTCAAGATCTCTTCCTATCCAAATTATGACAATTACTGTCGAACCATCAGCCCTGTTTTTCCCCGAGACGCTCACCATTAGCTCTCTAAGTGATCGTCCACCTTTGTTTGACATGGCAGTTAGACTCCCTTATATCATCCCTCTCACTTCAATTAAATGAGCCATCTCAATTAGTGTTCTCTGACTGCTCTCCACAAACTCATCAGCTTATTAAGGGAGAGAAAAGAGACCTATAATAAACACGACGTCACAGCGTGCTTGTCGACGACAAATGAATAAATGGAATCCTCTGTTGTTTTCCCACACAAGCGAGGGTGAAGGGATCATTAAGGAAATGAAAGGAGAGTTTAAAATTTGACGTGTCTAATGATAAGTTAGGATTGGGTTAAGGGTGAGGACAGGACACTGAGTGGAAAAGAGATTTCGCTCTTTGTTCCTCTTGCACTTTAAGGAGCTCGGTAATTGTACACTTTAGGAAGTTCTTCTCGAAGGGAATTCATTAGATTTGACCCTTATTGTTAAAACTACTGAATGGGAAAAGAAGTGCAGGCATATCTTTCGAGTTTGGCGCATACCGCATGAATACAGACTGGTGAATTAGAGAGTCACGGATATTAAGGGAAATTTAAATACATATATTTATTGAAGAAATTTTATGATAGAGCTCCTGCACGGCTTAGCGTTGTTTGCGCCTTTCTTTATTGCTCCATCATCATTGGCGCCAATGAAGGGTTGCAAGGTGTAAATTATGTATATAAATCTAGGTTGTCGTTATGAATAACATTTTTCTTTTTTTTGTATGTTGGATTAAGTGAGATCTTTCTTCTCGTTTTTTCGGAATGATTCTTCAAATAACTTTTGAGATTTAATCACACTCCATATTTAATGCTTTCCTTGACCAGGTTTGATTGCCAGAAAAAAAACCAAATAAATTTTAACCTCTAGTCCGAACCTTCATAGCATGATATCGTTATCATGTTAAATAGCATTATTTATTTTATCGTTCCCTTTGTTTGATGCCATTCCGCTGTAGCTTCTAAATCAAGTTACAAAATTCTTAAAATTATCTCTACTAGTAATAAAGGAAAATGTGTGTATTGGTCCTCTACAGTGCAGACCGCTAGATCTAGAGCTACGAGATTTGGCACAAACTTAATTTGAAGGGTGGGAATGTGCACCTTGGAGTCCTTTTCTGAAATTGTAATTAATTAAAAATTAAGCTAAATTTTTTGGCGTTTTTTCTTAATAACATCCGAAAATATTACAGAACAAAAATTATTTTTACACCATCTGAAAAATTAAAAAATTATCTTTTCAATAATATCAATAAAGTTATCGTACAATTTTTTTTCTCTAATTTTAATAAATTTTTCAAAATATTTTTGGCATAATTTACAACAATACTTTTTATTGTTACAACGCATTTCAAACCGTTTTCATTGCTTAAACAAATATTTAATTGCGTGTTTCTCTTCCATTGTTGAAAGCTTAGAAAATATCTTACTGGATTTTACTTTCTTCTTTTATTTGATCAATTTTTCTGTGAAATCTGTAAAGGAAGTCCTCAAGATAATAAGTATATATTGAAATAATCCAGTAAACTGAAAGATTATCTTTGCTATGTTTTAATTCTTTTTATCAGCATGTTTTAAGCCAATTAGCATGCTGCTGGACGTAAAATGTGCCGCGCCAATTTAATGTTGAAATCAAACGTGCATTTTACGTTAATGTAGACAAGGAACTACACAAGTGCAAGGCTACGAAAAGAACGCGGGTTAAATGTCTATAGCAATTTGAAGTTTAAAACTACTTTGTTAAGGGAATCATGAATATAAAATTATGCATACGATATTCAGTTCAAATTTTATTTCCGGCGATGAAGCTGGTCGCCGAAAGCGGCTAGTATCAAAATAACGCAAAAGGCTAAATACTTCTATCAAATTTGAAATAAAAGTAAGCAAGTCTTGAAAACTAATTATTTTTGAAATGTACATTTCCTAATTTTTTAAAATAAAGATTATTCTGTGAAAGCCAACTCCACAATCAAACAGACAGTTGTGCATTTCAATAGCAGATGAATGGTAATTTCCCTATTTAAATGTTAACCCGTTTAGGTAGTAAATTTGAAGAAATTGGCAAAATTAAAAAGAAAGACTCCGGTTGTTGAGGTAAAAGAATATTTCATTAGTACATTAATTTCTTTCTTTTTTTTTCACAGATGGTAAACATATCGGTCCCCTGTGGATGGGAACGTGGTAATCAATTCAGATTTCATTATTAAAGCTTCCTTGTAACATTATACAGATGTTGAAGTCAAAAAGATACATCTGAAAACTATAGGGATAATTGCATCTAGTCAATTGAAGGAATTCTGAAGCGTAGAACTGGCTAGAATTTACAGTTGCATTAAGTTTTCTAAGTACGCTTCTGAAATACCATAAGACTAATTTTAGACTCACACAAAAGTTGAATACTGTCATCCTGTGCGTTAAAGGAATAGTAATTCTTTGGCACCACTAGAACAA